>LR750099.1:398809-431367 GCA_902729485.2 Mus minutoides | reverse complement strand
ATCTTGAAAATAAAAAATAAAAGGCATATTAAATAAAATATTTATAGATTTTGATGGTTATTATATAAAATAGTTGTAGTGAATATTTTGGCATAAATTGCTGGTTCTTACATCTTAGACAGTCTTGGTATATTCTCTGCCCTTGTTTAGGAAATTGATTTTTGAGGCTGCTCTAGTGGTGGCAATTTTATTGCATAAATCTTGAGAAAAATAAATAACATTCTGATTTTTGATATAGATGCTTGAAGCTCATAGCGGATGAAGGGGGTTTAGATAAATTTCAGCATTTTAATAGTGTGTCTTTGTGCAAAAAAAGATCAGACTCCTAAACTCTGCACATGAAATGAGGCCAGCAAGCATAAGGCATAGCTTAGCAACTTGGAATTCCACTTTGGGATATGCACATATACTTTTCTTAACAATGTGCTTGGTGCTTGAGAATCTTTCCTGTAGGTGCTATGCATACCCATCCTCTCTGAAAAGTGCCCATAGCAAACAGTTAACAAGTTAAGATATCCACTTACATATATGTACTTACATATATACTTACATACATTTGTAGTATATAGGCTTTAAAAAAAAATGAGAGTAAGTGCCTCCTCTTGGCAACTCTTTTTTCTTTTCCAATTTTTTATTATATACTTTCTTCATTTACATTTCAAATGCTATCCCAAAAGTCCCCTATACCCTCATCCACCCCCTGCCCTACTCCACCTATTCCCACTTCTTTGCCCAGGCGCTTCCCTGTATTGGGGCATATAAAGTTTGCAAGACCAAAGGGCCTATCTTCCCAATGATGGCCAACTAGGCCATCTTCTGCTTCATATGCAGCTAGAGACATAAGCTCTGGGGGTTCTGGTTAGTTCATATTTTTGTTCCACCTATAGGGTTGGAGACCACTTCAGCTCCTTGGGTACTTTCTCTAGCTCCTCCATTGGGAACCCTGTGTTCCATCCAATAGCTGACTGTGAGCATCCACTTCTGTGCTTGCCAGGCACTGGCATAGCTTCACAGGAGACAGCTATATCAGGCAACTCTTGATAATTACACAGTCCTTTTCTAATACGTCCTGAGACCTACCTAACCCTGTAACTATTGAAAGTGGCCTGATGTGGCATAGAGTAGATTTGGGCACATAAACAATAAGACAAACTGTGTTTTTAAAGTTAACTTTTAGGTAGACATTCCTTTTTATCCTATGATATCGCGACATAAGAGAGCATGAGTATGACAAGCATTTTATGAGAAGGGATATGCACAGTAGAGAAATAACCGTATAAATCTGCCAGTAAAAGTAGAGAACCATTCACACTATGTTACTTAGTAACCAAAATATTTCTTCTCTTGAAACCTACAAAATGTAAGTCCCAAATAATTAGGTCCCTTGAGTACCCTCAGCTATGTGATCTGTTCTTTCTTTCTTTCTTTCTCTTTCTTTCTTTCTTTCTTTCTTTCTTTCTTTCTTTCTTTCTTTCTTTCTTTCTTTCTTTCTTTCCATCTTTTATTTATGTATATTTTATTTATGTGTACATTTGTTTACCTGTTTTTGTTGTTTTGTTTGTTGTTTGATTGTTTTGTTTTGTTTTCCTCTAAAGGTCAGAAGAATATGAATTAGAAACTCAACTTGGGTCCTCAGGGAGAGCAGCGAGTGCTCTTAACTCTTGAGCCATGTCTTCAGTTCCCTGGTTTTACAATGTATTTCTTTCTAATCTACAGGATCGCTGTGCTTCCCACGCCACTTTACTAATCTGTTTTCATTTCTTGCAGTACTTTGAATAAAACTTAAAGAAGCTATAAACACCCACCACCATCCCTGCTCTCTGGTACAAATGGATATAATAAAATTGAATAAGAAAATAGAAGAAGAAATAAATGGAACCAACCATATTTAGGTGTTAGAGGCAGATCTGTGAGCTTCATCTTATTTAGGCTCTGCTTCCTAAGTATATTTGAGATCTGACCACGCAACATG
Source organism: Mus minutoides (assembly GCA_902729485.2). Taxonomy (NCBI): domain Eukaryota; kingdom Metazoa; phylum Chordata; class Mammalia; order Rodentia; family Muridae; genus Mus; species Mus minutoides. Next base: position 429,395 of record LR750099.1, on the reverse strand, counting down.
CCACTATCAATCTCCCGGCTGGTGTCTCAGGTTCCACGAGATTGGGCTAGAACAGAGGCTGTGTTCCCCTGCTCACTTGAGGTCCCGAGATAGCTTGGAGGGTCCCGAAAGAGCCTAAGAGAGTGCACAGCGCCTGAGGCCCGAGCCCTGAGCTCCTGCTGTGATCTTTTTTTTTTTTCCATTTGTCTGCAAAACTCAGCATTTCCTTGTTCTTAATAGCTGAGTAGTGTTCCATTGTGTAAATGAACCACATTTTATGTATCCATTCTTTTGTCGTGGTCACAGGCATTGAGACAGACTTAGCTTCTCATTTTTTTTGAAATAGAAGTGACTTTTACCAACCTGCATTCCACTGAGCTCAAAAATGTGCAAAGACAGAACAAGACAGACCTGCAGACTAGTCAATTAATATCCAGTAATGAAGGAAATTTTCATTAAAATTCAGGGGATGGAAGTTGTGAATTTGATTCTTGTGCCCGCTTTTCTGTGAGTCCAGTTATTTATGGCAAAGCCTCATTTTTCTGAGAGTTTTTGCTTCTGCCTGAGGCCAATACCCATATTACCTTAATTCTAGCTGAGTGTATTGTGTCCTATTCAAGTCCAAGGTCTTATATTTCTTTGATCTATCGTTCCTAGTGACATTGGTCTTCATTTTTTTATGACCACCTTGACTACACTGGAGACATTTAGAAGGAAATAAAAAATTCATGCTGCTGACCTTTGGATCACACTTCCTCCTTTCTCCTTAACATTTTGTTCAATTCTGATTTCACATCTTTTCCTTTATAGTTTAGAGTCTGTGCTCATCATTTTAATTCTTTTCGTATTAAAATTGTCATTATACTTCCTTCCTTTTGTGCCCAAATAGATAAATCCTAAACATGAACAAATGCAACTGTGTATTTTCTATAAAATATTGAGTGTTTGTCTGGTTTTAAGAAAATCACATAGCCTCAAGATGGTTCTAGTTTATACTCTAGCAAATATTTAGCTTTTCCAGCTCATTTTATTTTGTAGCTATGTGTTTCTATAGGATGGAATATTATTGTCATTATTTTTCTAAACACACTAACACTATCTTCATATTCTTCACTATCAGAAAACAAATTTCTATATTCCTAGGCAAAGTAGTAGTGACTGGCAACCTTTACATTTTAAATCATGCAGGCATGGTGCTGGAGGAGCTGAGAGTTCTACATCTTGTCCTCAAGGCGAACAGGAAAAGACAGTCTTCCAGGAAGCTAGGAGAAGGGTTTCAAAGGCCCACTGCCACAGTGACACACTTCTTCAAGCAAGACCACACCTCTTAACAGTGCCACTTCTTGGGTTAAACATATTCAAACCACTACAATCTCCTCCAAAGAGATCCCATTTATTATATGACACCCTGCTTTTAGGATGACAGTGTTTGCAGTTTTAAAGCATTCTAAACAAACAGAAAATATCTGAACCAGTCTTTTTATGAATAACAAACACTAAAACCTAACTTCTTTTATTATATCATTTCATCATTTACACTATAAAGTAGGAAAATTTATTTTAGTCAATCTATCTTATTTTCTGAGTTCTGTTCCAGCAGGCCTATAATCTGTATGACCCCCATATCTTTATACTACATTTTCAGAGAATTCCTTGAGTATTATAAAGGAAGGCCTCAACACCTTAACCTATTTCCCTGGCCAACCAGAGTTTCTCAACTGTCTCTGTTTATCCTATACCAATTATGTTTGAGTTTGTGTAGTGGTGGATATACCAAGACTATTCCAGAATTAATGGCCTTTTCTAGCTATATGCACATCTGTGCTTAACTATCTCCAAGGCACAAGGAAGACTTCCAAATAATGACCAGATCAAGTTATGTTTAGGACTTCCCTAAAGAAGACTTGAAAACAATTTGCTCTGAAAAAGACTTAAAATGAATCATAATACAGAAAGTCCCCAAGAATGCATCACACAGAGTCCAAAAATCTAAAACTGACAGAAAGTTGAACCAGCACCATTTGTTAAAAATTTTGTCTTTTTTTCCATTGGATTGTTTTAGCTCCTTTGTCAAAGATCAAGTGACCATAGGTATGTGGGCTGGTTTCTGGGTCTTCAATTTTATCCCATTTATCTTCTTGCCTGTCTCTGTACCATACCATACAGTTTTTTTTTTATTAGATAATTTCTTCATTTACATTTCAAGTGTTATTCAGAAAGTTCCCTATACCCTCCCCCCTCCCAGCCCTGCTCCCCTACCCACCCGCTCCCACATCTTGGCCCTGGCGTTCCCCTGTACTGGGGCATATTAAGTCTGCATGACCAAGGGGCCTCTCTTCTCAATGATGGCCAACTAGGCTATCCTCTTCTATATATGCAGCTAGAGACATGAGCTCAGGGGGTACTAGTTAGTTCATGTTATTCTTCCACCTATAGGGTTGAAGACCCCTTCAGCTCCTTGGGTACTTTCTCTAGCTCCTTCCTTGGGAACCTTGTGTTCCATCTAATAGCTGACTGTGAGCTTCCACCTCCATGTTTGCCAGGCATTGGTATAGTCTCCCACTAGACAGCTATATCCGGGCCCTTTACAGCTTGATATCTGGGATGGTGATTCTTCCAGAATTTTTTTTATTGTTGAGAACAGTTTTCGCTGTCCTGGGCTTTTTGTTATTCCAAATGAATTTGAAAGTTGCTCTTACTAACTCTATGAAGAATTGATTTGGAACTCTGATGGGGATTGCATTGAATCTTTAGATTGCTTTTAGCAAGATGGCCATTTTACTATATCAATTCTGCCAATTCATGAGCATGGGAGATCTTTCCATCTTCTGAGATCTTGTTTGATTTCTTTCTTCAGATACTTGAAGTTCTTGTCACACAGATTTTTCACTTGCTTGATTAGAGTCACACTATGGTATTTTATATTATTTGTGACTATTATGATGGGTGCTGTTTCCCTAATTTTTTCTCCCCCTGTTTATCCTTTGAATAGATGAAGGCCACTGATTTGTTTGAGTTAATTTTATATCCAATCAATTTGCTGAAGTTGTTTATCAGCTTAAGGAGTTCTCTGGTGGAATTTTGGAGTCACTTAAGCATATGATCTTATCATCTGCGAATAGTGATATTTTGACTTCTCCCTTTCCAATTTGTATCCCATTGATGTCCTTCTGTTGTCTAATTGCTCTAGATAGAACTTCAAGTACTATATTGCATAGATAGGGAGAGAGTGTGCAGTCTTGTCTAGTCCCTGATTTTAGTGGGATTGTTACAAGTTTCTCTTCATTTAGTTTGATGTTGGCTACTGGTTTGCTGTATATTGCTTTTACTATATTTAGGTATGTGCCTTGAATTCCTGATTTTTCCAAGACTTTTAACATGGAGGGATGCTGAATTTTGTCAAATGCTTTATCAGCATCCAATAAAATGATATGTGTTTTTTTTCTTTGAGTTTGTTTATGTAGTAGAATATGTTGATGGATTTCTGTATATTAAACCATCCCTTTATCCCTGGGATGAAGCCTACTTGATTGTGGGGTGTGACCTTTTTTATGTGTTCTTGGATGCGGTTTGCAAATTTTTATTGAGTATTTTTGCATCAAGGTTCATGAAGGAAATTGTTCTGAAGTTCTCTTTCTTTGTTGGGTCTTTCTGTGATTTATGTATCAGAGTAATTTTGGCTTCATAGAATGAATTGGGTAGTGTTCCTTCTGTTTCTATTTTGTTGAATAGATTGAAGAGTATTGGTTTTAGGTCTCCTTTGAAGGTCTGAAAGAATTCTGCGCTAAACCCAACCAGTCCTGGACTTTTTTTATTTTGGGGGATCGGGAGATTATTAATGACTGCATCTATTTCTTTAGGGGTTATGGGACTATTTAGATGTTTTATTTGCTCTTGTTTTAACTTTGACACCTGGTATCTGTCTAGAAAATTATTCATTTCATCCAGATTTTCCAATTTTGTTGAGTATAACTTTTATAGTAGGATCTGATGATTTTTCTGAATTTCCATGGTTTCCATTGTTATGTCTCTCTTTTCATATCTGATTTTATTAATTTGATAATTAATAAATGTTTACAAATGATGCTGGTTCAATTGGTGGTCAGCATGTAGAAAAATACAAATTGACCCATTATTATCTCCTTATACAAAGCTCAGATTCAAGTGGATCAAGAACCTCCACATAAACCAGATACACAGAGGAGAAAGTGGGGAAGAGGCTCAAACACATGGGCACAGGGGGAAATTTACTGAACAGAACACCAAAGGCTTATGCTCTAAGATTAAGAATTGAGAAATGGAACCTCATAAAATTGCAAAGCTTCTGTAAGGCAAAGGACACTGTTAATAGGACAAAACAGCAACCAACAGATTGGGAAAAGATCTTTACCAATTGTACATGTGATAGAGACTAATATCCAATATATACAAAGAACTCACTCATGAAGTTAGACTCCAAAGAGTCAAATAATCCAATTGAAAATGGGGCAAAGAGAATTTCCAACTGAGGAATAACAAATGACTGAGGAGCACCTAAAGAAATCTTCAACAACCTTAGTCATCAGGGAAATGCATCTCACACTAGTCAGAATGGCTAAGTTCTAAAACTCAGGTGACAGTAGATGCTGTCAAAGATGTGGAGAAAGAGGAACACTCCTCCATTGTTGGTGGGATTTAAGCTGGTCCAACCACTCTGTAAATCAGTTTGGTGGTTCCTCAGAAAATCGGGCATAGTACTACCTGAAGACCCAGCTATTACCACTCTTGGGCATATACCCAGAAGATGCTCCACCATGTAATAAGGACACATGCTATGTTCATAGAAGCCTTATTTATAATAGCCAGAACCTAGAAAGAACCCAGATGTCCCTCAATAGGAATGGATACAGAAAATGTAGTATATTTACACAATGGAGTAGTACTCAGCTATTAAAAACAATGAATTCGTGAAATTCTTAGGCAAATGGGTGGAAGTAGAAAATATCATCCTGATTGAGGTAAACAAATAACAAAAGAACACACATGGTATGTACACACTGATAAGCGAATATTAGCCTAAAAGCTTAGAATACCCAAGATACAATTCACAGACCACATAAAGCTCAAGAAGGAAGACCAAAGTGTGGGTGCCTCAGTCCTTCTTATAAAGGGGCACAAAATACTCATGGGAGCAAATATGGAGACAAAGTATAGAGCAGAGACTGAAGGAAAGGCCACCCAGATAATGTTCCACATGGGGATTCATCTCATATACAGTTACCAAAACCTGACACTATTGTGGATACCAAGAAATGGTTGCTGAAAGTAGCCTGATATAGCTGTCTCCTAAGAGGCCCTGCCAGAGCCTTTCAAATATAGAGACAGATGCTTACAGCCAATGATTGGACTGAGCATGGGGTTCCCAATGGAGGAGTTAGAGAAAGGACTGAAGTCACTGAAGAGGTTTGCAACAATATCAACCAACCAGACCTCCCCCTCCCCATAGTACCCAGGGACCAAGGAATACACATGGCTTCATCTGTATAGGTAGTAGAGGGTGGCCTTCCAAGCATCAATGGGAGGAGATGACCTTGGTCCTATGAAGGCTTGATAAATGCCACAGTGTAAGGGAATTGAGGGTGGGGAGGCAGGATTGGTTAGTTGGTTGGTTGGAAGAATATCATCATAGAACAAGGGGTGGGGGCATGGGATAGGAGGTTTCAGGTAGTGGGGGAAAACTCGGAAAGGGGTAATATTTTAAATGTAAATAAAGAAAATATCCAATTAAGAAAGAAGAAGAAGAAGAAGAAGAAGAAGAAGAAGAAGAAGAAGAAGAAGAAGAAGAAGAAGAAGAAGAAGAAGAAGAAGAAGAAATGAGAGGCAGTTTCATAGCAATCCAGCATTCCATTAGGCTTTGCTGGAACTGTGTCCAACAGTTCCTCAAGGGTTTACCCTGCTCCTTGAAATCTGTGCCTTTGTCAAGCAATTGGCTTCCTAACTTTGGTCATTTCCAGTGTATGTGGCTCTGCCAGTATATACTATCTTTACTAGGCTTTCCTTAAAATCATCCTAAATATCTCACTTGCAGGATTTCATCTTCCTTCCACTGTCTTCCATCTCGCCCTCCATTGCTGGTTCTTTCCCCAGTAAAATCAACAAAGCCAGCCATACTTGTTTGTGCTCTTTACACAGAGCAAAGCTCTGATGACCATCTGTGCTTTGAGCTTGCTACAACAAAATAGCATAATTCCTGGTACAAAGTAGAATTTAAGTAGATATTTTGCTAAGGAATAGATTGACATTATTCATACATGAAAATAAAATGATACAACACCAAGCCAATCAAATCGTTCCGAAAAAAAAAAAAAAGAACCAGCAAAAAATACACACTGATAATAACCCCTCCTCCCATTCTAATAAATAAAAATCATTACTTCTTACATCCAGAAATAAAAATAAGATTCAGCAACAGTCACACAGCTTGTTTGTACTTTCTCCATTCTGAGCAAGACATTGTAGAATGTAGTCTGGCTTTCTTTGACCCTGAGGTTTTCTTCTGAGAACTAAAAGTATAGCCTCCAGGACATAATTAGGACTCTGAGTGCAGTGCACAGCTGCAGAATGCCAAGGAGTTTGCATGCCGCTCTGTGTGTGGCCTTTCTTGCCAAATTCCAACAGTTCTCAGGCCATCTGTAGTGGTACTGCAAGATTAGCTTAATAAACCCGAATTACCCGGCAAGTTTTGCATTAAATTTTGAGCATTTATCTTAGCCCAGGGAGTCAAGCTTTTTGTTTAATACAAAAGGATTGTGACACACAGAGAGAACTGGCCTTTGAAAAATAACCCAATGAACTATTCTCAAGGGTCACTTTTGCCTTCAAAGATCATGTATTGCCATTTTTTACATAAATGTGACAAACCCCTATAATGGTAAAACATGTTCATCTGCCTTAAAAGAACACAAATGCACAGATAACATATAAAATGAACCTGTAAAAATCAGAAAAGATGTATTAATTTTATTATGGAAATCTGCAAAGTAAATTGAGATGCAATGTTTTTAAATAATAAATAAGGAATGCAAAACTTTAATGCATCACTTTTAAAATGCTAAAGTCCAGGTTCATAGCTCAGTGGTAAAGACCATTGAAGATAGCTGTTTGTTGATGTTGGAGTTTGCCTCAGCTCCGATCACTGTCCAGCAGAGACTGGGAATAACGACACTCACACCAAGGTAGGTTCTCCAATAGATCTTCTGCAGTGATCTCTGCTTTCTTTATTCCGGCAGGCAGTCCAATATATACCCAGACCCTCTTGCCTCATCTCACTCGACTCATTGTTCTCCAGTCAGCATCCATCACACCCCTAGCATGAGTTACACACGCAGGCCAAGCAACAGATTATTGGCCGACAGCTATGGTAAGGCTATGGGTCGTCCTGATCAGGCAGTAAGTGCAGTATGACTCAGCTGCACGTTTTCAAGAGTTTTAGTAAATAGGATGGGGTTACGAGGCTTGGCACTAAGCCTCGGCGCCATCTTATCTCAGCGGCAGTGCCTGCTTCCCACAGGAGTTCAGGTTCAAATTCAAATACCTTTCTTATCTAATCCTCCACATTAATGAGCAATAAAAAAAATGCCCAACAGATGTCAACAAGCCAATATGATGCAGGCAAAGTTTTACTTAAAATTCCCTCTTTCCTTTTAAGTCTACACTTTTGTCAATTGTCAAAAATGATATGGAGGAAAGTAAGAAAAAAACATATTCAATATTGCCATGCAAGTCCAGTAGACTGAGACTAAAATTCGAATGCAAGTAATATGAATGTATTCTCCATGCTCTTTCAAAAGTCAGCTTTTTATTTATATGTAAATGTATAGAAATATATACACCATGAAGATTTAACTTAATATATCCTTACAACTGCTACCACATTAAAAGACCAAGTAAAACACAATAAATAAACCAAATAAACTATATATATATATATCTTAGGAAAGAAGATGGCAAATGATTTTAGGAACTACAACACATTTCAGAACACATTCTCTTAGCTCCATCAGCACCAAAATCATATAGTGGATCCTCAACAGGACATGACAGTACAGTTGTCATCACCTACGCCATTAGTGATTTTTTTGTAAGAGTATTTCTTACTGGCTAGGAAGTCATATTTATAAATGGAAGCTAATTAATCAAAACACAGAAATTCTAAAATGAGGTAAAATTCTAAGTATGAGTTGATAATACTTCTCATCTTTTTGTTCTCACTCTCTTTTCAAGAATTTTTTTTCATTTTTTTATTAGATATTTTCTTTATTTACATTTCAAATGCTATCCCGAAAGTTCCCTATACACTCCCTACCCCCTGCCCTGCTCCCCTACCTGCCCACTCCCACTTCCTGGACCTGGCATTCCCCTGTACTGGGGCATATAAAGTTTGTATGACCAAGGGTTCTCTCTTCCCAATGATGGCTGACTAGGCCATCTTCTGCTACATATGAATCTAGAGACACGAGCTCTGGAGGTACTGGTTAGTTCATATTATTTTTCCGCCTAAAGGGTTGTAGACCCCTTTGGCTCCTTGAGTAATTTCTCTAGCTCCTCCGTTGGAGGCCCTGTGTTCCATCCTATAGATGACTATGAACATCCCCTTCTGTATCTGCCAGGCACTGGCATAGCCTCATTCGAGATAGTTTTGCTGAAAGGACCCTAATATAACTATTTTTTTAAAAATATTTATTGGTTATTTTATTTATTTACATTACAAATGCTATCCCCTTCCCAGTTTCCCATCTGCAACTCTCTATCCCCTCTTTCTACCCCCTCCCCATGCTTCTATGAGTGTGCTCCTCCAGCCACCACCCACTCCCACCTTAGAGCGCTAGCTCTACACTGGGGCATTGAGCCTGCACAGGAGCAAGGGCCTCCCCCATCCATTGATGCTATTCTCACTTTCAACAGATGCATTTGTTCATGGTCCATGTTCCACAAGACACTGACCTAGATGTCCAGGAAAGCAATAACCTAATTTGAGAAAGTCTCTGTCTATAAAGCCTACATTGTAATGGGAGAAGCAGGTAGTAAGCATGATATTTAGATCGTGAATTATGTAAGGATCTTCATGGAAAATGGTGGTAAACAGTCCTGGCAAACAGTGTGAGACTGCATGACACATCTTTGAGAGACTGACTGCACTGAAAAGTTAACTTAAAAGAAGCTATGTGTGTGATATTTTGAAATCCATTGGAGGGATTAGAAGTAGTAAGCAAAGGTCTTATGTAGGAATAAGATTTACTGTATTCAAGGAATAGCTAAGGTAGATGGTTGTGATTTCAATTTCTTGGGTATGTACAGGACAAATTGTTGGGCCAGGTGTTAGCTCAATTTTAAATTTCTTTAGGAACTGCCATATTGTTTTCTATAGTATCTGTACCAATATGTCTTTCTACCAACAGTTTACAAGATTTTTGATTTATCCATAACCTCATGCTGCATGTCTAAACTTTTTTTTAAATGTCAATTAAAGGTAGTGGGGTCATATAGAAATTTAATTGATTCACATTTAGAATTATTGGAATGTAAGTAGAGGACTTACTAAGAGGCATTGTGGAGAATCTGATATGTGAATAAGAACGTTAAGCCATTATTATATGATGACTACAATTATCTTCTGATGATCATGATATATAGGTTAATAAATGTAAAAGAGGTTACTATATAAAAATAATAAATGTATGGCATAGATTATGAGGCTCAAATTTTCATATGCTTACCTGAAAATTGCTCATTAATTCAAAGCAGGACCTTGTTGCTAATGAGAGTGCTTATAAACCCAGGTCCTTGAAAAGATTCATGAAATGTCTTAGCAAATGGCACTGCTCCATGGAACCAGTAAATAACAATAATAAGGATATTATAAGCAAGCTCCCCCTCCTCCCCGAGTTAGTTCTTTTTTACTTTTGTGCACCAGAGGGAAACATTTTAAAAGGTGAATCTTATTCCAACTTTAACTCACTCTTATCCTAAATGTGCAGTTGGAAATAGGAATTGTGAGGGTGTTGCAGTGGCTTCCAGATCAAGGTCTCTTTTTCCTTGCTTCTGAGCTCAGAATCAGAGAACTCAAAAGTAACTGGATCTCAGAGAGTATCCTAAGTACGCAGTCTTTCCAGTGTTAAGATTTTGCTGATATAGTTGGTAAAATATACTTAAAAGTTCAGAGCTGATACAGTAAGTATGGGAGGCATTCGTTATACTCAGTTTGAAAATAATTGGTTTCCACTGCTGCCTCCCAGAACAAAATCTCTCTCTCTCTCTCTCTCTCTCTCTCTCTCTCTCTCTGTGTGTGTGTGTGTGTGTGTGTGTGTTTCCTTTCTCTCCCTCCCCCTTCCTCATTTCTTACCCTTTTATGTTTTCATTCTTTGTTCTTTCTTTATCTTCTTTCATCCTGTTACTCTGCAATAGAAAGGGATTATGCCTCCTGGCAAGGGGCAAAGAGACACCTTGTTGTCAGTATTATTCTCATATCAGTCAGGGACAGGGCAGATGGTCCTTTGCTCATCTTATCTTGAAGCCTGGCTGGGTGGCCAAAGCTCTTTTATGCCCAGGACTTATACAAATGAAACGAAATGTAATCCAGGCAGTGCAGCATAGGAGGAGGAAGATAGAGACTTGCAGACTGTCTTGCCGTGCACATACCTGCCCTCCAGTGCATGGCACAGGTGGGCCATAGACACCTTCTTGCCACCACACCAAGCAGCATGAATGGAAAATGTCACCCAGGGACCTGCCAGCCATGTTGGCAGACTTCAGTGGGAGCCACCACAATGTGGGTGTATGGCGGGGTTCAGATGGGAGAGAAAGAGAAATGGAGTAGCTTAAGCATTATGAAGAGAGATGGAGCTGAAGAATCAAGGGTAGTGAGGAGTAGCCTGTTGTGAGTGGCCAGCCTCATCACCTGGGGCCATAGTGAGGTCTTAGCCTAAGCTGTTGCTGAAGGCCATGTCTGAGAAGGGGGCAACACAGCTACGGCAGGGCTTGGTATCTATGTCCGTGGCTCATATTAGCACCAGAGTACATGGGATATCCCTGTTGGGGCAGTTGCCAGGGAATATTTGGATGTCCAGGGACTGGACTATGTATAACTAACTACCTTGCCCCACACTCGACATGATGCTCTGGAGAGCTGGCTTCATCTCTCACCTAGGGCAGCACTTAGGTGAGCTATCCCTGAGACTTGCCCTGGCAACACACACCCCATGGTGCTGGGCATGAAGGTGAGCCATCAGGTAAGAGGGTGTGAGTTTGGGAGAGGTGACTCTGCCATGTCACTAACCACTCCTCTGCTATGGTGTGGAATAGGCACACAGGTGACACCCCTCACCCCTTGCCACCTCCAACAGTCAAATCTGTCTCCAAGGCTTTCAGCTTGGGAGAGCTATCCCTGACCATCATTTACTGCAGCACTTGGTAGAGTTGGGCATGGACAGCACAGCATAGTTGATCCCGGTAGAGAAGCACAGGTGAGATAGCAGAGGGGAATAACATTGGAGATCTGGCCTTGTCACTTGTCTGCTGTGAGATGGCATGGGTGCAGAGGTGATGGGTGCAGATGGTTTCTCTTAACATCTGCACCAGTGAGGAGTGCTGGGCCCATGGTCATAGGAGCAGTCAGCTGGCTCTGTTCATCACCAGCTGCAGCAGTCAGGAAGTCAGGTCTTATATGTCACCGGGGAGCACAGCAGATCTGGCCTGGGTGAGGGGAACAATGGGTGAGCTAGGCCCGAGGGTGAGTGCTTGGAAGAACTAACCCCACCATTCATCTGGCTTGAGATGCTGTGAGTGTGCATGGGGGTGTGTGTGATGCCTTTTCCCTCCATCCTCTTCCAACCTGAAGTAGATGGGTAAGCTGGCCCTGTGGTCATGAGGGTGGGAGAGCTAGCTGTGCCTTTTCAGTGACTGTGGCACTCAGGATAGCGGATGTTGTACCTTGCCTGGGCAACATAGTGGAGATGGTCTTGATGGCAAAGGCATGGGTTTGCCAGCCCTGATAATCTAAGAGCAGGAGAGTTGTCCCCAATCCCTGACAGGCTGCCCTGCATAGACCACTGATCTCCATTTATACTCATACACACACAAACACACACAGACATACACACACATACAGAAAGGAATGTAAAGTAGACTATAAAAGTAGTTTCTGAAAAAAAAATTGAGCAACTTTTGTAGTGTTTTCTATACTACACGTTCTAAGTTACACTCGTGTCATCATTGCATAAGGGCTCCTTTGTCTCTGCACTGTTTCATATGTCAGGGTCACCATTCTGGCTTGCATGAGACGATCTTATCATTATGACTTGGTTTCCTGATACCTACTAAGCAGTTTTAGATACATTTGTTGGCTATTTGCTTTTTTTCCTCTTGGTAAATATGGACTCAAAATCATTTACTCAGTTTCAGTTGAATTATCTGACCTGTTTTTGATTTGTCAAGTATGAGTATTTTCACACACAAAAATGAAACTCTATACACCCCAAAGAATACTGTGTCCATCATTTTGGGAGAATAATTCATATATGCTGCATGTAAATGTTAAGATACCAAATATCACACTGAATTTACCTAATGTGTATACGTTATATACTTTCAGTAAGAATAATATAAACAGATTAAGCTCAGTAAAATCTGAAGTCTGATAATATTTTACACAGGGGGATATAGGTTAGCTAAGAAAAAGTATATTGGAAAGGAAGGGTCAGAATCATATTACAAAAGAATATCCATGATGAAATTATATAACAGTGAAGCCATAGCCAAGGTCAATTGTATTGAGAACTGCCCTTGATTCCTGACAGCTACATATAAATGGAAGATTCAAAACACAGACAGGCAGCTTGAAAAATCTGATAGGTGCAGCACAGACTTAAACAGCGTTTGATGTTGCAGTGCATTAGAAGAAGCAGTAAGCCATCCAGAGACTTTGTAAAAGGAGTGGAAAGATTTCCCCAGAGTGTGAGGAAGTGATCCTCCAATTAAGTTCCCTTGCAGATAAAGGAAAGATGTATTTCTTTTTTTCAACATGAAAGACACATTTAAAAGTATAAAACTCGACAAAAATAACAGAATATTGTGTAATTCAAAACAGTTTCTTATAGGAGCTGGAAAACTTTATTAAAGTGATACTTAGGTCTAATATTTGAAATCTGAAGAATAAACAAAGCGTTAGAGAAATCATGTCTCTCCAGTTTATGATGTAACACTACATCATTGATCCTATAGTGACATATATCGATGAAATAACGTAAGTATCCAAACAACAGTTTTTAAAGACAAAGATTTCAAACTTCAGTACATTAGCTGAGAATATATTACGCTTTTTTACCGGTCTCTGAGGCATTTCAGAAATCCATTCTATTTTCCTGTGAGTTTCATTTGCAAACAAATAATGAATGGTGAAGAAAACATTTCCCTTGCTCATATATGTGCAATTGTATGCTCATAGCACAGCTGGCTGTATGTTTCACCTTGTCACAATGAAGTCCACAGTCTGCTGAGTCACTACGTTCCAAGTAAACTATGTCTAATAACTAAATCAGTCTGCCTGACTCCCAGGAGGCATGTTCTGATCACAATCTAACTCTGTCCATCTTTAAGCCCACAAAACTCTACTCTCCAAAACTTCTGGGTTATAATATTATAAATAGCTTGGTGGGTTGTTTGGAGAGATCCTAGTTGTTGTATCAGGAAAGCTTTTGAAGCACTATGTGTTTAGGCTGTGGTTGCCAGATGGAAAGATTATGACATACTATTAGTGTACAGATATTTACTTTTACACAGATTATCTCCATGTAGCTTCAGCTGACCAGGAACTCTTTATATAGACTAAGCTACTCTTCAATTCAGAGATATCCACATGTATCTGCCTCTCGCAGATTAGGGAAGAGTGTTATAGAATGCATATCTGTGGAATATGCTGTATCTACTTTCTGTAATTGTCAAGTGGAAGAATGTGGTTAGGGTGGGGCATTTTGCCTAAGTAAGTTGTAAATAACAGGAGGGGCATGGGATACTTCTAAAAAACACCTTTTAACTGGAAGTATCACATGTATTTTTTCATAGTAGACTCTGGTATGGAAAAAATGGAAGAAAGCCCACCCTGTTTCTTTTAAGTGTTGCAAAGGAATATTTACTGAGACAGAAAAAAAGAAAGAAAGTAAAGAGCTTGGCTTGAGGAACTGGGCAAGGATACATTGAAAAGAACAGTTTTACAGTGTAATTCTTGTGTTATTTTATCTTAGGATATGAAATAATGGTTGCTCAATATTTGAAAAAATGTTTTGTCTATTTAACTTTTGTCAAATGGTCTCTGGAACATAAAGGAAATATTTCAAAGTCTCATATTATTGCTGCTCATGTGGAAATGTTAAAAAAATGCACATATGCAGTTACATCCTTGATTATCATATGAAAGATTATAACCTGGATTCTCTATTTTATTCTGCGAGAAAAAGCTTCTTTGAACACACAGCCTAAATAGATTCTGAAATATATACCACACACATTGCAGACTTGTATTCCCTGAAATTACCATTGAAACATTATCTAATCACCAAAAATGTACCTGACTGAGTGGAGAAGGAACCATTTGAGATTTATTGTACATCATCCTGACTGTCTGAAAATGGATAAAAATGAACAGGTGGGATTATATTAATATCAGTGGAATACCCACTCTAAATCAGATATGTCTTTCTTGTCTCTTTAATCCACAAACTGTATGATAAAGTATACAGCACTATCCACATTTTACAGATAAAATTCAGAGAAGACAGAATTTTAGTACTTAAGGTAAATAATCTGAACCAGTGTCAATCTACTACAATACTTCAGTAGTGCATAAAGGAGATAAGCAAACAGAATGAATTAGGGGTTATGCGTCTTGAATCAGAGAGAGTTCAGGGAAGGCATGGGTCCGTTTTGCTATATGAACAGTTGCTTGAGGAAAACTCATCCTAGAATTCTTATCTGACACAAGGGGCAGACACCAGAAAGCTAGAGGCTTAATGTTATCTATCTTATGTTACAGAGAAACTGAAATCACAAAGAGGGTGGAAATGTAGTACACTATATATATATATATATATATATATATATATATATATATATATATATATATATATAGTGTATATATATATTTTTAAATAAACTAAATCAGTGATAACACAAGTTCTATAATTGCATCCATGGATATCTACTCTCTTCATCCTCAGCACTAGTGAATATACTATTGAGACAACATACTTTGCATATATGATTAAGTTAAGGATATTGAGATGGGTAGATTGCTGTTCTAATGTTATCTTTTCGTAAACATGATGGTTAGGGTTTTTGTCACTTGCAAACATTTTTATAGTTCTGTATGAATTTCATACAATGTGCTTTGATCATATTTCTCTGCTCTCCCAACTATTTGTAACTATTTGCAGAACATCTCCTCTTTCCTATCCACCCAACTTTGTGTCCTTTTTGTGCCTAGTCTTAGGCTATGTTTGGTTTATATCTCTGGGACGTCATCTCTTTTCTAAAGGGAAGGGAGTAGCTCTGGAAGAGCGGGGAGGATGGGTATTGGGAGGAGTGGAGGGATGAGAAACTGTAGTGGGGATTCATTATATAGGAAAATAATAGTAATAGTATTAGTAGTAATAATAATAATACAGATCAAGACCAAATTATGCAGCTCAAATATTCTTGGCTGAATAAGCACACAGAACATAGATTTACCATGGACTTCACACTTAGAGAAAAATGACTTGCCCTTTTGCAGCATCTAACCATTTCCAATAGCCTCTCAACCAGAAGAGTGATTTATGCACAACTCTATTCTCTGTGATGAAATTTGCTGTCTTGGGTTTGCACAGCTCTTACGGGGAAGAATAAACAATCCCGAAATACTCATTTTTGTCCAGGAGTTCTTTGTTTATCCTTCATCTTTTGTGTCTCCATATACATTTTTGTGTTGTTTTTTTGTGTGTGTGAATAAAAGTACTGGAATTTTGATCGGGATTACACTGAACGTGTAAATTATATTTGGTATGGACTTCAGTTTTCCAAGTGTAATCTTTCTAGTCCATGAGAATGGCATGTTGTCCCACACTCTACTGTCTTCCTACATTTTTCTCTTTGTTGCCTTAAAATTTTCATCTAGAGGTGCTTTGTTTTCTTGGTTGGGCTTATTCTCACATATTCTTCTTTGTGGTTCTTGTGAATGATATTGTTTCTTTATTTTTCAGTCTATTTTACTTTAGTAAATAGGAAGACTACCGATCATTTGTGTTGATGTTGTGGGCATGCTTATTAGCTCTAGGAATCTTTTGGGTACTTTTTTCAGTCTCTGAGAAGGCCACAGACCGCCTGACTCTGCTGAATCACGGGAGGCATGTACAAGGCAGGCATGGTGCTGGCACGGAGCATGGAAGCAGATGTCCTGGTTCTACTACCAGTACCTGCTGGTCACTGCGCTCTTACATGCGGGAGCCCTGAGAGTGAACCGTGTTCAGTTTGATACTGGTTTCTGTTGAGGGGATTGCCCTGTATACTGGTTATGTCTTTATGCTCCAGCACATCGTGGCCATATTGCATCACTTTGAAATTGTACAGTGACAAAGATGTGACCAGGATCTAGAGGTTCCTCGGAGAGATCTACCTTGTGAAGTAGGAATGAGACCTGATTAGATGTAAGATGAGCTACAGATGTCAACATAACTAACCTTATAAATAAAAAGACTAAAACCTTCATGAGTAGAACAGGAAAAATCATCCTGATTCATGTGTTGTGCTCTTTCATTTTGATTTTTAAAAGAAGCTCTTATATAGTAGCTTTTATCTATTTTAACATTGTAGTCATTTGTACCTTGATATCATTATCTATTTTAACATTGTAGTCATTTGTACCTTGATAGCAGTATTTTCTTAACCTTTGGGGCTGTTTCAATATTATCCAGTGAAAGTTTTTCTTAATGTAACATTGAGTACATCTTAATTGGCTTCTATTTTCAAAACCTAAGGTCATTAGTTGGGCTTTATTCGTCTTGATATTATAAGGCATATATATCTGCCTGGATATATTTCTACTCTTGACCAAAGTTTTTTGTAAGAAACAATACAGAATTTGGGGCTGAGAGGGAGGATACTTTGAGGAAAAAACATTATCTGCAAGCTTGACCTCAGGAGTATAGTTTACTCTCCCTAGACTATTAACAGCTTTGCTCTAAAACAATTAGAGTGTTTCTTAGTAATGAAAAAGTAAAGATCTTGCTAATATTAATACAAGGAACATTTCACCATTTACATATTAGGTTCTTATGCGGACTTATTTCCAACCAACTTTGACGATTCCTGTGAGAATGTGTGATTGGTGGTAGTCTTGTGTGACACTGAGATACACTGTGGAGCTTTTCATAGAAGACGTATCAGATTCCTCTGACTCCATATGACAATGTATACCTTAAGATTAGTTTGATTATTGTAACATGTGCTGTAAAATGCATTTGAACATTGTGATAAGACACAATGAGAAGGACTGTTCAGAACCATAGCTAAAAGAAATGTAAGCTTGCTTAAACAAAATGTTACACTTTTTGCATTTTTTAAAACAGTTTTTATTCCTTAGATAGAAAATGACTACTTAAAATTTTGTTAACTCATTTCATTAAAAAAATGAAAAACAAAAAGAAAAAGAGAGAAAGAAAAAAGAAAATGGTCCCATTAGATTGTCTTGTGGGAATGCTATGATGAACTTTCTCGATTGATGAGTAATGTGGAAGGATACAGCTCACTGTAGGCTGTAGGATGCCTGGACCAGTGGACCTGTGTGTGATTAGGAATGTAGCCTGAGCACACCACGAGGCACAAGCTGGTGACCATCACCTCTTTATGGTCTCTGCATCAGCTTCTACCTTCAGATTTCTGCCTTGCTTGAATTCCTGGTTTAACTTCCTTCAGTGATGGACTGTGAATGTAAATGCAATCATTTATTTCTTCACAAATAGACTTTCAGGTATGGTGCCTTAACACAGCAATAGAAACCCTAAGACATGCTGATTTCTAGAAAAACTGCAGAAAAAATGTTTTGATAAGATTAGATTCCATAAAAGGCTAATGAAAACTAAAAAGCAATGCACATCTTTATATATGGTTAAAATTCAAACTTCAACAACCAGAAAAATTTATGTGTGGAGGTCTGATATAGATCGGATTGTCTTCCTTCATCCTTGTTGTTTATAATGTTAAAAAAAAAAACCCAGAAAAGTAAAAGATAGAAAAAGGAACATTTTTTCCCCTCACATTACTGAGAGAAGGTATGTATTTTTGGGGGGGGGGGAATAACAATCAAACTACCATTAAAAACTACATGAAAGAAAGTAATCTTGTGTTTTATAAAATTTTAATTTTGTTTCATAATTCTGTGACTTTTCTTTCTGGAAGAAATAGCCAAATTGCCTTTGTCACATTCATAAAAAAAATATGGGATTAGAAGCAGGGAGGTGGGGAGGGGATTTTCAGGATAGCATTTGAAATGTAAATTAAGAAAATATCTAATAAAAAAATGCTGAAAAAAAATGGGGTTAGTTTCAGTCAGGCACCACTTCTTGGATGCAGGCATGTGGCCTCAGGTACTTTAAGAATGTGAGATGCTTATTGTCTACACAACATGCAAGCACACCAAAGTTAGTGTTATGCTTGCTACTTCATCTGCAAAACACAAAGCTTTATCAGTATGCAGCTATATGTGGCAGATGGTAATGAATCACTAATAGAGCCCCGTGGGTCTAATTGCACAACTTTCATAGATACATGTAAAGCATCAATTATGCAACACAAATGTTTTCATCTTAATTGTTTTTCTCAGGAATGTTAATGTAGTAAAGACACATTATAAAGCAAGCTTGCCTTGAATCTGAACACTTGTCCATTATGCTGAATAAACATCTATCTAGATTGATTGCTTAGGATGCTACTGCAGTAACATCAAGTAGAAAAATACATTTATATGTTCTTGAGTTTCTGTAAGATAATGTTAAGATTCCTACTATCACCTGCATTCTTCAAATAAATCAGTATACAATCTTATACATTGTTTAGCACCTTATCATCTCTGTGTACACAGAATATTTATTTTCATATAATGGTATAAGAAAATAATTTATCTTTGTATCAAGTGTTTAGCCTGTAATGCCCTTGTTTCCCCATTAGAGAATCATTACAAAGGATTTTATCTTTAAACATAGATGAGGAAGAGCATCATGATTACAAGAAAGTCAAAGTACCCCAGTACCCTCAATGCACGATGGATTCAATTTTTAAATTACTATTTTTGCTATGCTCTTTATGCTAAAAAAATGAGAAAGAACATTCATTTACTTTTAATATTTCTAAGAATGGTTCAGTTGCCATGCAATTAATATTAGCTGTGTTAGTGATCATATGAGTGACAAAAGGAATCTTGTCTATCATCATTTTGTTATCATTATATTTTTAGCTGATTTTTGTCTTATCATTCTTGTGTGGTTTTCTTGGCTGCCATTGTTTAGTATTTATACGTTGGATAACAGAGGTGGGGTAGAAGGTAGTGGAGAAGGAGTACTTTGCCTACTAATCCTTTGATGGACAATTTTATTCTCCATCAAAATGAACACTCATACTGGAAGGATGGGGATATATTTCAGTCCTTTGAAGCACTTGCTGATCTGAGAGAGGACCCAAGTCCAGTTCCTAGCACCCATGAGACTTGGAACCATCTATAACTCCAGTTCTTGGTGATCTGGCACATTTTGTGGTTTCCCTTACCACTGTGTGCATACATGGTATACATAAATACATGTATACCCTATGTAAGCAACCATACACACACTTTAAAATATTTTCACTAGTGTTTCCTTACCTATACCTACCATTGACTGACTCATATCCTTTTCTCTTCTCTTCTCTTCTCTTCTCTTCTCTTCTCTTCTCTTCTCTTCTCTTCTCTTCTCTTCTCTTCTCTTCTCTTCTCTCCTCTCCTCTCCTCTCCTCTCCTCTCCCCTCCCCTCCCCTCCCCTCCCCTCCCCTCCCCTCCCTTTCTTTTCTTTTCTTTTCTTTTCTTTTCTTTTCTTTTCTTTTCTTTTCTTTTCTTTTCTTTTCTTTTCTTTTCTTTATTCTTTAATCTTCTTTTACAGTCCAGACTATCTCCCTCCTGGTTCATCCTCAGACTGTTCCACATCACAGACCTCCTCTCCCCACATCCCCCAATGTCTTCAAGAGTATGTGCCCACCCCACCTCCACCATACCAGACCTCCCCACTCCCTGGGGGGTACAAATCTCTCTAGGGTTAGGTGCATCTTCTCTGACTGAGTCCAGACCACCACTAAGTTGTGTTTCAAAATAGGTTAAAAATATACCCCACATCTCCAAATATGACTTATGGAACAAAATCATCTCAAACATAGAATATTTTAGACTATTCACTTATTACAGTTATATTCCTTATATTTGTAAACACTTCAACCTGAATGTAGTTACTGTTATTCATCCTTGGCTATATTGAGTCTCCATACTCCTGATCCAACTGTCACTGTAGCATCTTAGTAACATAACTCTTATGAATCATGTAAACCTCCCTACTATTTCCTACTATTATGTATACATATTTTGATTTAGTGATCTATTACCACAAACCACCATTTTTATTATACTTATGAAATTTGTAAACTCTGGCTACTTCTGTTGATGTTACTGATCACTTTTTAACCAAGGTAACATTTAGTAAATGGCTTACTTAATTAATAATTTAATTTTAATTGGTCAACGATTCAGACTGTTATTTATTTTTAACTCACCAAACACATTGAAGGCCAAACATTTTTTTAAAAATAAAACTTAATTGAGTCATTTAGTCACTTTAAATCCCAACATTAGCCCCTCTGCTCCCAGTAAACACTCACACAGATCTGCTGCCATTCATTCCTTCCCTTCTCTTCTGAGAAGGGGGAATCCCCACTTTAGATACTCCCCTTCACCCACACATCAAGTCACTGCAGGGCTAGGCACATCTTTTCCCATTGAGGACAAACAAGGTGGTCCAGTTAGGGTAAGGGGATCCACAGGCCAGCAGACAATAGATTAAGGGACATCTCTGGCTCCAGTTGTTGGGGGA
This sequence comes from Mus minutoides, assembly GCA_902729485.2. NCBI lineage: Eukaryota > Metazoa > Chordata > Mammalia > Rodentia > Muridae > Mus > Mus minutoides. The sequence goes on along the minus strand of LR750099.1, from coordinate 408,246 downwards.
CCAGATGCACTTATGCTACATAAGTGAGGGGGGTGGGGCGGAGGGTTGTTGTTGGTGGTGGTGGTTGGTCCAACCTGTGCTTGAACTTTGGTTCAGTATTTAGGAGCCGCCAAGGGTCCAGGTTAGACCTTGTTGGTCTTCCTGTGGAGTCCCTGTCCTTCTTGGGGGCCTCAAACCTTCCTCCACCTCTTAAATAAGACTCTGGAGCTCCATCTAATGTTTGGTTGTGGGTCTCTGCAACTCTTTCCAGTGGGTACTGAGTGGAGCCTGTCATAGGACAGTTATGCTATGCTCTTGTTGCAAGAATAAGAGTATTATTAATAGTGTCAGGGATTGGTTCTTGTCATGGGATGGGTCTCAATTTAGGCCAATCATTGGTTTGCCATTCCCTCTCACTCTGTTCCATCTTTGTCCCTGCACATTTTGTAGGCAGATTATATTTTGGGTGGAAGGTTTTGTAGATGGGTTGCTGTCAGTATCCCTTCAGTGGGAGTCCGGTCTGGCTACAGGAAGTAGTCACTTCAGGATCCATATCCCCTACTGCTAGGAGTCTCAGCTAGAATCACAACCATGCCAGTTTTTGGCATTTCCTAGAGATTGTGCCCCACCTCCCTGCTGATTTATGTTCTTGCTACCCTGCCCTCTCTACCCCACCTTTCCCCACCCCCGCTGTGCTCTCCTCCACACTTCTCCTCCCACCCAATAACCTATCTCTATCCACATGTTATCTATTTTGTTTCCCTTTCTGAGAAAGAGTCAACCATCCTCCCTTGGGCCCTCTTTGTTATTAAAATTCCTGATGATGTGAAGACTGATTCTCTTTCAGTTGATATTTATCTTCTATAGTTCCTTATCTATGGGTGAATTTTCTCTCAATTTCTCTCATCTACCTTAGCAGCTCAGTCTAAGGTTTCTTTGTAAAGGTCTTGCTTAAGCAAAAATATTGTTGAGATTTAATAGGTCTAGCTTCTGTGTCATATATAGAAGACAGAATAAAATTATTTGTCAAATATTGAAGACACTGAGGTCTAGTCTTCTGATTCTTCCAATCTTTCTGCCCTCTTTTCTATGATATTCCCTGCAACACTGAGCATACTCAGCATGAGAATATATATATATATATATATATATATATATATATATATATATATACATACACACACACACATATACCTAGTCTTCCATTTACTGGTCTCTGCCTAGGTATCCTGAGGAAAACATTCTCCACATGAAGTGTTGCCTCAACATTCCAAACAGCAACAGCATCCATGAGCCATGGATAGATGCCTCTGACACAGTGATCCAAAATATACCTGAATTCTTTTTAAGTTATTTCATCTCAGTGTTTTGTTACAGTATCTTATAGGTGACTAACATAGCAAGTGCCATTTACCAGTTAGATTCTTAAGTCTTCTATATTAACTTCATCTATAAATCACACAAAATACAAATATTATTACTCTCTGGTAGGAAAAAACTAAAATTCAGAGATACTCATGAGCCTGTCTGGACATTCATGGCTTGACCAGAGATATATATTCCGAATTCATACCACTTGAATATTTGTCCAAAACACTTAGCTTATATCACACAATCTATGGCCTTTAAATGATCATATTTCAGAGAAAATATTCTTATGAAGGCATAGCAAAAATAGTAATTAACAGGATTCTTGAAATAGATCATAATCTGGACCTCAAAATTTCATGAAGCTTTATTTTATTCTTTTCAAATAATTTGCTTGCTTGTTTTTTCCCCTCAGAATGGAATATACATCTGGTAATTTTCTGACTTTTTAAAATAAATTCTGAGTAGATTCTCAAATATTTAGGACTTTTGTTTTTAAAATGAGGAAGTCACTATATAAATTATGTATGTCCCTAACTTAGTTCAGTTCCTTCTTAAATATCCTAGGTAATTATTCTGTTTCGTAATTAACCATAACCAACTTGTTTCTGTCTTTTGAGAAATCCCAGTGTATGAAATTCTGCTTGCTAACCTAGAAAAGCAGCTTTAAAAAACAAAAACAAAACAAAACAAAACAAAACTTATGCTGAGCAGTTCATTGTATTAACTAAGTTTATTATGTGAAAAATTTTAACATAAGCCAAGCAATGGCATGCTTAATTACAGCTTGTGAAACACACATTAGTGATAGCCTATATATTAACATATTAATGCATTAAAAAAACTCACACTTGGCTGCTTACCAACTTAACTTAATTTTTACAACAAAATGCCTTCTGTTCTTAAAATGATCTAGGAACATTTATAGATTCACCATAGTAATTTTTAATGTTTCCTAAGTTTCCTGCTGCTAACCTTTATTGCATATGCCAATAGCCTAAGAGAAACCCCCACCGTTGTTCCTCAGTTGCATGAGGTCCATATGTTAGACACTGCCCTTATCAACATGTTCTGGTATCTGGACATGGTAAAACTCTTGTTCTGCTAAATGAAGATGTTATTAAGTTGCCTTTTTAATATTCATGTTTATAGCTATAAATTGATGCTACTTTTCAGACTTTCTTAGAGAAGCTTCTTATTACATTGGGCAGCGGCTAATGCAGAAACTCATAACTGGTGGAAACATTGATTATGTGACTGCAAAGGGCTCAGTACCAAATGTGACATCTATATGACTCTCTCCTATGTTTCAAGCACTTCGTAATAGGGGTGAGCAGAAGTAAAGAGGTGTGGGGAAGTCTCTACAAAAAGAAGGTATAGGGAACTTTCTGGATAACATTTGAAATGTAAATGAAGAAAATATCTAATAAAAGTTGGAAAAAAAAGAGAAGTCTTTCTGGGCAGGAGAGATGGCTCAGCTCTTAAGAGGGTTGAGACCACTGGATACTCTCATTCAGAATCCCTGAGTTCAATTCCCAGTAACCAATGGTGGCTCACAACCATCTGTATTGAGATCTGATGCCCTGTCTGGTGTGTCTGAAGACAGTAATATTGTATGTATACATAAAATAAATAAGTCTGAAGAAGAAGGGGAGGAGGGGGAAGAGGAGGAGAAGGAGGAGGAAGAAGAGGAAAAAGAAGGCGGTCTTTGAGGCATGGCACAGACATTGTACTCATAAAATTTTCTAATTCATAGCTATTTGCACAATATTTGACTCTTCAACATTCATAGGCAGATTATCCTAGAAGGTATTGAAAAGGGTAACGAAACATGAGCTGGAGAGAAAACCTACACAGAGCTTATCTGTAGTCTCTATTTCCATTCCTGCCTCTAGGTTTCTGCCTTTAGTTTCTACCTTGGCTTTGGTAAGTGATAAACTTAAGCGATAAGCCAGTTTAAAGCCCCTTTACACCCAAGCTGCTTTTGGTAACAGCTGCAAGAAACAAACGAGAACACATACTTTACAAAAAATGTATTACTTCCTAACTTACTGAGTGTACAGCAGCATTAAATCAGGCTTTACACTCTGAGAAAGTAGCCCCATGGAATAGACTTCTGCAATCACTTGAAGCTTAAACTGGAAATACCATTGTGCTGTAGCAGTTAATAGCAACACCTTGTGACACATGACTAATTGTTTGCCTTCTCTATAACTGTCACCCACCCCCTCATAGAGTTTTCTCCTTTACAGAAAAAGAGGTGGTGGATTCCTACAAGCAATATATAGAGCGACTTCAAACAACACAATAACTCAAGAGAACTTTTAGCTCACAGTGGGGAAGAGAGTGCAGCAAGGGCAAGAGCAACATAAGAGCTTTGCTGATTGTTTGGTCATTAGTAGCAACCCTAGCACCTTCCATAAGTCTTAGTGGAGCCAAGGGATGTGAAGGGCAGCCAGTAAAATGTGGTATTTTCATGGCAAAGCCAATACTTTAATGGTTGTACTTTTGCAGTTTATTATTTTATTGATCGCTAAGGAAAATCTGCTCCAAGAAGTTATAGTCCCTTATGGGATGAGAGTATGGAAGATGGACAATAGCCAAGAACTCTATTGAAAATGAGGTCCTAGCATCCTGCACACATTGATTCTTTATCCAAAAAGATACTATTATATGATACAATAAGAGAGGATCCTGAAAGATTTATATGTTTGGGATTCTTTACAATCCCCAGAAAGAAAAGTGAAATAAAAAAAAATCAACTATCAGTGCTTTTTGTTGGCTTTCAGTGAAAATAGGACACTGAGATAAAAAAGAATTTGGGGTGTGCTATTCCCTGTCTTGACTGGAGCCTGGACATCTATTTTTTTCCTATTGTCTTCCTCCTTCATAGAACAGTATCTCTAGTCCTTGAGTGTGGAAAAAAAGAGCAAAACAACAGAATATCTTATTTTTGCCCTTAGAGGTAAAAATTGTATTCAACAATGATAACACTTTTAAATTTGTTTAGGTTATTGACTGGAAGTTGGTTATCATAAACCATTTGTCAGATTTCTTTTCAATTCATTTCCTCTAATGTTGGCAACACATAATGTATAATGCTGCATTTCTGGTGTGAGTCATTTGCACTGAATTCCAGCTCTTTTTCTTGTCTCTTTGTCTCTTTCTTCTCCAACCCCAGGTCTCAAAAATACATTCATGTGCAAACACAAAGAAACTCAAAATGTGTGTTGATGTTCAAATCCTAAAGATGGTAGACTACACAAACACAGGAACCAGAAATCTCCAGTTATAACAGGAAGAAGAAAAATAAATTGTGTAAAAATGGCATTGAAACTTGTTTTTTTATGCCTGCTATTTAACTGTCTCTTTTCTTGGGCACTGGAGAATTTCCATAGACATTTAATATAATATAACCAAAGGCTTTGCCATAAAATTTCTTGATCTTTTCAAACCCAATGATTTTCCTTTTATTCATGCTCAACCATTGGCAACAATACTGTGAATATGCCCTTGTCACCATCCCCACAAACCACAAACCACTTTTGACAGCTTACTTTGGGGACTTGGCTTCTGATGAACTAATTCAGTCATGTCTTATTTTACTAAGTATTCCTGCCCCGGCAATTATTCATCTTCTAAAAAGATTTCAAGCTTACTGGACCTGACTCTCCATGTTCTTGCTTTTTTGTGGCTTAGATTTATTGGGGCAAAGAGAATGAATGATTTTAATTCATCTGCCAGTGATTTCTCAGTTAGGACAACATGGAATAACAAAATGTTCCTATTTTGTTATAAAATATTTGGTTCCCTCATGGGACAAGCGATAAAATGAAGTATAAAGAGTTTAAGGGTGGAATTAGAAATGATTCATTGTGTTTCAAAGAGAGATTTAATTCAGGTCTATTAGTCACCAGATCCTTTCTTTTCTTCTCATCCATGAGATGATTTTTTAATGTACAGAAAGATATAACATTTGACATATAGAAGCATGCAATATACATCTTGCATTTTAAGTTCCCTAATAAGATTTTTCTGGACAATATAAACTGTTCCATTAAGTTAATATGTCAGTTATTACTTTATGTATTGTCTGAAGAACTAACTCTCACCTTTTGTTTTAAAGCAGTGAACAATGATAAATTCTTCATTGCATTTCATGCTAAGATTCCTACCATAAAACACTGAGAAAATGCCTCTTTTGCTGTCGGCAGAAGAATTATTGTTCTAGATGTAAGGACATCCTTATAGGTTAAACTCTAGGAATGAACCTAGGATATTTGGTCTGCATGGACATCACAGACTTGTTCTAGCATATTTAAAACCTCACCAGCACTCTTGATATAGACAAGTGTTGTTCCCAGTTACCTCTTCATAGAGAATGTAACAACAACTCCATGTGTAGAGACTATAGTGTCTGTGACTTGAATGATCCAGTGAACCTCTCTTCTGTACAGTCGGATAGTACTTCTTGGGGAAATAGCCTCGTCTTTCAAATCTGCCCTGCCTTGCTGACTCTTTCTCAGCCTGAAGTATTAATTTAAATTCTTTTAAATCTTAGAGTTACTGTAATTCCTAAGAGTTACTAAATCTTACATTTTAAGGAAGATCCTCTGTGTAGACTAAAGTATTATGATCTCTTTATTATCTCTGGGTTGACAGATGTCAACCAGAAGCACATAATGTATGGGAAGAAATTCTAAAAGTTCCATTTCTTCGAATATCACTCTCTCTACCCTAGAGCCAGAAATACATTTTATGTTTGCTTGCTTTTTAGAAAATATATAATGAAAATTAATGGTGCAGGTGAGAGTGTGGACTGCAGAAAGGACACAGCTTCTGGGACAGGCAGAAGCAACACAGCTTCTGGGACAGACCCTGTTTCGGGCTCCAGACATCCGTGCACCTTCCCCACCATGAAAATAAAGCCACAACATACCCAAACTTATGAGACACAATGAAAGCAGTCCTAAGAGGAAAACTCATAGCCCTGAGTGCCTCCAAAAATAAACTAGAGATAGCATACACTAGCAGCCTGACAGCACACCTAGAAACTCTAGAACTAGGAAGCAAATTCACATAAGAGGAGTAGATAGCATTAAATAATCAAACTCAGGGCATCGGCAGGCTGTTGATCCCATGACCTTAACCTGTGCTGATATTTGTTGTTGCCCCAAAGTTGATCCACTCTATTTTTTTTTCTTTTTGGTTTTTCGAGACAGGGTTTCTCTGCATAGCCCTGGCTGTCCTGGAACTCACTCTGTAGACCAGGCTGGCCTCGAACTCAGAGATCCGCCTGCCTCTGCCTCCCGAATGCTGGGATTAAAGGCGTGCATCACCACGCCTGGCTATTATTACTCTACTTTCAATCTTTCTTTCTGGGGAATAGACTTCCCCCATTACTTAGAGCTTATCACAAAGTTAAGGAAATAGGTACAGTTCTCAGGAATGAGGAATGGATATGGTCATGAGGCTATGGAGAATGAAGAACAGGCCCTCTACTTGGCCATTAGTGTCATTGGGATCTAGACAATATAAGCCTACATGGTCCTTTTTGGCAATAGTTCAGTGCCAGACTTGGCCCTGAATTTGGAATCATGAGGAAGCACATGTATCCTCCAATCCAATGACAGCTGCATCGATTAGCCAGGATGAACTTGAAGACATTCAGGACAGAGAGTTACAATGGTCTTAGGAAGAAAGGGTATAGATAGAAAAAATAGGAATTTATATATGATTTAGGAATAAATAGTATTAGAAAGAAAGCAAGCACAAGAAGCCATGGGATTGCTAGGATAAAGAAATGAAGATTAGATAACTAAAAGATGATATAGAAGCATATAAAATGTTAGTATGCTGTTTTTTTGGGGGGGGTTGTTGTTTTATTTATTTTTTTAAGCTGACTGAAGAATTGAAAGTAACAATGTGTGGAAAGATATGAGAGCTGACTGATTTATAGTTTTACTTACATAAATTTAAAACTTTGTAGGGAATCATTTTTAATTTTAGTAGTTGGTTATTTTTCGATTCTTACATGGAAGCAGTTAGTAAAGACTACTGTCTCCTGTACCAGAAAAGTGGAAGAGCTCTGTTTAGCTATCCACAAAGAACAGGCTGTGTAAACCTATACAGACATGTGCTTTTGCTTTATGCTTGGCTCTGCTCTAAGGAAATGGGGACCAGGACTCATAGAGTTTACGTAAATCTAAGAATTCTTGATTAATTATTAACAATGATCAAAGCCTTGATCATTAGAAAATAAAAGACTGGATTCATGCTTTCTGGGGAAGAGCAACAGCATGAGAAGGGAAAAAGCAAAAGAATGAGAAGAAGAATTAAGCTGAAGAATCAAGCTATCAAGCTACTAAAAAACTAAAGTTGAAGAATAAAGAATCCCGAGAATCATCAGGGAACTGAGAGCATACCTAAACTAGCAGCTTGCATTCACTTCTGACTTCAAGTCATTATTGAATCAGCACTTTTCCTAATTTTCTGCCTTTCTCAGGACTCTCTTCAAGCTTAGGCAAGACCTCTGAAATTATATATATATATATATATATATATATATATATATATATATATATATATATATATATATCTGTAATTTAGTAATAACATTGCTAAAATTTTTTCTTACATTTTAGAGACAGAAACTCATACTGAATGTTTCCTTTGAAGCATATAACACAATATTGCTTTATAGGTAGTGAATGATAAAATCTAAAATGTGAAATACATTCTCAGCTACTTCCAAGATTTGCAAGTCTGGATCCTAGTAGCAGGGAATTTAATTCTGGATTCCACAGGGGTAGAAACAGAGATCAGGAAACAGAAATGTGATTCCGTGATCCAGAAGGCAGGTTGGTTTGTTGGTTAATTTCACTTCTGAACTTGCTTGTTAAAGGCTGCCCAGCTAGTTAGTACTTTCTAGGTGTTTCTGGAAAAATTGACAAACTGAAAAGAGCAAAAAACCCTGTCTGTGTGGACAGGTATTATCCAATCTGTAGAGGCCCCAAGTAGAACACAGAAATAGTGTCAGGACACATTGACTGTCATTAATAGAGCTGAGATATTCTTTGATGACATCACTGTTTCTGGGGTTACAGCTCTTCTCTTTCTCTTTCTTTCTTTCTTTCTTTCTTTCTTTCTTTCTTTCTTTCTTTCTTTCTTTCTTTCTTCCTTTCCTTCCTTCCTTCCTTCCTTCCTTCCTACCTTCCTTCCTTTCTTCCTTTGTTTTATTTATCGTTCACATTTTTAAATCTCAAGGTACAAGGTCATAAGATACAGATACATTTACGATCAGCTGTTACACTTACAATGTGTCTGGGATTATTTGCAACAGCCCTTTATGGTACACTCACTACTGAAGCCCAGAGGCATCTATAAAAGTGAATGAGCGCTTGAAAAGTGCATGCATTTTTCAATGCACTATGAATAATCATAGCAAGCTATAAATCATTGGAAGCATCAATGTTGTGAATGTAGAAGTATCTTACTAATCATCTTCCCCCATTTATTTGGAAAGGAAGAAAAATCTTGTGTAGATCCATAGAAAATTCTAAAATACGAAGAAATTTGAACATATGAAGAAAAGGAAGATTTTAGGAAGGAGAAAAATATTACTAATCCCATTCATCCTTCAATCTGGGCTACAGGTGTCTACAATGAGAGAATGAAGAAGCTGCGATTTTAAAGATTTTTTTAATGTAAAATAAATACGACTTTAAAAATACACCCAGTCTGACCCAAGATACAATTTACTAAACACATGAATCTCAAGAAGAATGAAGTTCAAAATGTGGTCTCTTTGCCCCTTCCTAGAATTAAGAACAAAGCACACACTGAAGGAGTTACAGAGATCATGTGTGAAGCTGAATCAAAAGGATGGACCGACCAACCAGTGACTGCAGCTGCCAGGGATCCTTCCCATAATCAGCCACCAAAATAAACACTATAGCATATGCCAGCAAGATAATGCTGAAAGGGACCTGATATAGCTGTCTCATGGGAGGCTATACCAGTGCCTGGCAAACACGGAAGTGGTTGCTCACAGTCAGCTATTAGATGGAACACAGGACTCCCAAGGAAGG
>LR750099.1:381024-398709 GCA_902729485.2 Mus minutoides | reverse complement strand
TCCTTGGTCATACAAACTTTATATGCCCCAGTACAGGGGAACGCCAGGGCTTTTATGTGGGAGGGGGTGGGGAGGGGAGCAGGGCGGGGATGCGGGAGGGTAAGGGGAAATTTCTGGATAACATTTGAAATGTAAATGAAGAAAATATCTAATAAAGAGAAAAAAATACACCCAGTCTGAAGAGAAATTGAACAATATTTCCTTCCAGTATCCATTGTTACTTGTCATTAAGTTTCTAGAGATAAATCTACTTTAAGTAAGGCTGCATCCCCCTTCCCTTCCTTCTCACTTGTTAACATCATCTAATTCTTTGAAAAGATGAGGTTTTGGGCTGGAGAGATGGCTCAGCCGAAAGGCTAGGCTCACAATAAAAAAGATGCTGTTTTATTTTCTGAGTCCAGATTTTTATCTTTTAATATATTTTATGGTAGAATAAACTACCAAAAAATGGTAATATTGAGCTCCAAAATGTGCTGACTCTATTGCAACTCACATTTCCCTGGACCATTGAGGCAAATGCCAGTGTTGAGAAATATAGTTCTTTATCTGAGGAGACAGTCAAATGTAATAACCAGCTAGGCATCCTTTAGGGATTGGTCTGTAGCATTTGTTTGTTATGAAAGAAAATTACAAAAATAAATAAATAAATAAATTGGATTGTTCTAAAAAACCAGTCAGTATAATAAGCCTTATTCATGGAAAATATCAAGGGAGTAGGTTATAAAAGAGACTATAGCATCACCTTTCCATAAAAATACTAAACATTCAATCCTTTCCTTGCTTGGCCAAAGAAACTGGTTCTTAGGAAACAAGTCCTCAGTCCATGACACTCCTCATCCAGTATCCTTATCCCCATGAGCTGTTTTGCTTACACTTTGTGGGGGGGAAGAACAATGGCAATGGAGTCAAACTCCAAAGAAAACATATATATATATATTTTAACATTGAGACAAGGTATCCTTTTTGTAATGTAAAGTCACACTAGGAATATTCCAGCTGCCTAAACATCTGATGAATTTCTTCTCTTTCCAGAAATGCATAATCTATCTTGTGATTTGTGTGAAGGTGAAGAACAGCAAAGGCTGTAGGATCATCTCAGGTGAGGCTGCAAGGAAAGGGAACTGCAGGGAAGCTGGGCAAAGCTCAAGTCTCTAGTGTCTCTGTGTTTTCCCATGACCTAAAATCCTAAATGCAATCATTTGGAGCTACGTGGTTATTCATGGCTAAAGGGCTGTTTTTGTAGCTTGCGAAAGCCCAAACGAGAAGTTTCATAAATGATATGATCATAAGGCGAGGTTCCTCCTTCTCTGCACTTGATTTAAAAATTTAAATTGTAACTGGGGAAAACACCTTTTATAAGACAGAAACTAGGATAGAGACAAAGGAGACAGGTCTATTCTGATCCACCACTTAACTCCTGTGTTGATGAGTCATTGAGCTTGTGGGGGTGTTGAACAATTCAATGGGTAGATTCCTTTGTGTTGTCCTTGGAATGAAATGCCTGTATATTTTTATCTTATCGAAGAGGGAAACACATTTATTTGTGTCAAAAGCAAAAGCCTTGTGTATTATGGCATCAGACACTCAAATTTCTTTATGAGTAACTTTACAGAGTCCAGTCTGTTTATATACATGAGGTCTAATCTGATGGTTATTTGGAAATCAGAATTTAGATGTGACCTTGCTTTGCTTAGCTCTCATTATGTGCTCATTTTGACATATAAAAATTGCACTTTTCTTTTTATTTTTTAACAATTTTTATTAGATATTTTCTTCAATTACATTTCAAATGCTATCCTGAAAGTCCCCTATACCTTCCCCTCGGCCTGCTCCCCAACCCACCCACTCCTGCCTCCCGGCCCTGGCATTCCCCTGTACTGGAGCATATAATCAGTGCCTGACAAATACAGAAGTGGATGCTCACAGTCACCTATTGGATGGAACACAGGGCCCCCAATGGAGGAACTAGAGAAACTACCCAAGGAACTGAAGGGGTCTGTAACCCTATAGGAGGAACACCAATGTGAACTAACCAGTACCCCTTGAGCTCATGTCTCTAGCTGTTTATGCAGCAGAAGATGGCCTGGTCAGCCATCATTGGGCAAAGAGGCTCTTGGTCTCACAAAGATTACTTACACTTTTCTTAAGTAAATATTTTTTGAGTGCTTTTAAAGATTCCTACATGTATACAGTTGACTAATCCTGACTGTGCTTCTCAGCTGAAGGAGTGATCATCTCCCATCAAGACAAAAACAATATAGATTTGAACTTTCAGGTCTAGTACTGAATCTCCCTGAAGAATTTTGAACAAAAAATTATAGACATGTGATATTTGAACTCACATGGCAGCCTTTGACACAGTCACCCTAACTGTGCCAGAATTTTATTCAATTTGACCCTAAACCCTAACTGAGAATGGGAATCAGGGAATCCCAGCTGAAACTTTAGGTGCTTCTGGTGATGTCAACAAAGTGGTATAGGATAAGGTTGAGTGGTCTTCTTATTTTAAGTAAGAAACAATAAAAGAGAAAAGGGAAGAAACAGGAAGGGAGGAATGGCTAAATACCTATTAAATTATTGAATTAGTAAGACCATTCTCTGTAACTAGAAATGGGTGAGAGGGGACCACCACCTTAGCTTTAGTTGATCCTTACTATAGACTGCATGCTAAAAAAATATGTTCATATTGGACCCATTCTAAAAAGATTAGGATGAAGCTAAAATTACCCATATATATCTATATTTTCCAAGAGCTAATCATTTTGAGTTATGTGACATGGTGTCTCAGTATCATCTGGGGCTCCATAGTCTACTTGAGGCATAAGCTCCAGGTATCCTCCTGTCCCCAAATGCCCAGGGCTGGGATTGTAAGCATAGTTTACTGCAGCTGACTTTTGCTGTGGGCACGTTAAAGTGGCATTCTCATATGCACATTAAACACTTTACCAAATGGAATATCTCTCCAGCTCTTGAAATTACCTCAAAAGAAAGAGAAAGCACAGGAAGATAAAAAGGAAGAAAGAGAATGAAAGTTTTTAAACACGCTGAGGTGAATCTCAAGAAAATAAATTTAGGAGGGTTCATGGCTTCTGCCACAAGATATTCATCATGGAATGAACATTAGTTACATAATCAATAATATAATTAATGTTGTACTTGAAATATTGTTAAGAGCTAAAAAAATCTATATTGAGACTTAGACTCTTGAGAAGATAATAGGCTAATGAAATAAGAACATATGTCCAGAGTGGTACAAAGATTTATATATTCTATGGGAACATGTGGTCTCATGGCAATAAATATTCTAGTCTATTTTAAGAAGGGATTACACCTACATTTCTTTCTTCTCACCAAAAAGTACTGTGCAGCTTAAAGAAGAAAAATAAAAGGAGAAAAGAAAAGATATTCTTAACTAATAATACCAGGAGTTTCTCTAGAACATGGTCAGACCATTCACTGTAAGACAAACTAAACAAGCTTCAAAACAATTTCTGTATAAGGACACATTTATGAAGAGCATTATTGCTCAAAGTGCCTCATGATTCTGAAGAAGGGGCTCTCTCTCTCTCTCTCTCTCTCTCTCTGTGTGTGTGTGTGTGTGTGTTAGCAAGGGAAGTCTTTGGCTCTTAAAACACAATCATAATAATTATAACAGCAACATACAAATGGATCTCATTTTATTCCTTCTTAGACTCCTTTATACCTGGAATTGACTGCCTATTTCTCTATTCTTCTTAATTTTGCTGTCTTTGTGATGTAGAGGCTATTACTCTACACACTACCACCTGACCTCAATAGTTGACTATAGTTAGGTTTTGCAGAGAAGGGAAATTGGAATGAGCATGCAGGTCTGGAGAGAGACGGTGTTGAGTGTAATTTATGTATCCAGTGTCTATCAGGAGCTCCTTAATCATCCTTTCCAACCCTGAAACACTAGTTTTTGCCAATAGCTTTAGTTGACCCAGTATTGGAGTTCTGGCATACAAACACATTCACCATGATCCGTGCCTGATCAATACCCGCTGAGCATTATTCTTGCTTAAAGGCCTGAGTCCAACACAGAGCATCCTTCTCCAAGCGTACAGACTCCCATATCAAACAATCATGGCCTTAACTTGATATGCCAGGGCTGGATGATATTCATGGGAGGTGCCCCCTCTTCTGAGGAGAACTGAGCAGGGGTAGATGTGGGAAAAGGGTGTATGAGAGGTAAGACCTGGGAGGAGATGAATGAGGGAAAGCTTTGACATTATGATGCTGTCATCTACAAATGTCTGGAGTTACATTCACAGCCTTACTGAACCATAGGTTAGATATGCCTGGTAAATATTATTACAGCTTAATTCCTCAGTAATACCCTTCCTTCCCTGTGTTTCACTATCTGTCTGGATATTTGCATCTGTGTATATGTTTATTCAGATTCATTTATATTAGTACAAACCAAATTCACATAAACTCTCTTAAATTAAAAATACCAATAAACTCAAATAAAGTTCCCCAGAAAATGACATAACAAGAGTCCAGAGTTAGCTTAGTCACATATTTTGTGAATTAAATTTCAAAAGACATAGATCACTTAGGCATTCTGTTTGGAGGATTTCTATGGTTAAACTTAAGACTTACATTTGCTAGATTTGCCCACTATTATTGATGTGTATCTCCAGCCCTAACATTTACATGTTGTAAGCACTGTGTATGAAATTGCGGGGTTTTCAGCCAAATGTCTCCTGTTATTAATATAGGATTTCTAGCTGTAACTACAATGACTGCCCATGGCACTTCCTACTTACCAAAATATATTTAATAAATACAATTGATTTCTCTGTCTTATTCTTGTCTTGTTGAAAGTCTGGTTTTAACACAGGGTTGGCTGCACTATGCATTATGTTAATTTCCACTGCCTAAGAACTCAAGAAATAACAAATATAGTTAAATTAAAATTTACTACTAATTTGTCTGCTCAATAACCAGATTAGTTTAATTGTTTTATTACTTAGCACCAATAACTGAAACCTAAATTTACATTAGGTTTTAAGGTTTGCAGTGTTACTACCTGTGTTTTATTTCATTTGATTTTAATACAACAGGGAAAAACCGCTAATTATACCCATAGATCAGTAGAACACAGTCAGCAAAATTTTACATAATATAATTTAAAGGGAAAATAGACCAGAAAATAACATATTCCCTTATTTGTTCCACAGATTTGTGTTGAGTGTTCAGCCACTTACTGAAACAAAGCAGTATTACAAGAACAAAATGTGTATCACCTGAAAGCAGTTTGGCAAAATCAGCTGGTAAATATATATGAAAACGTATTGGTGAAGTGTGCAAGAAAATTATTTTGGATGGAAGCTATATTAATTTCTTACTGACATTGCGTCAAGCTGTATAAATTTAATGGCTTAAAGAATAGAAAGGTTTTATGGTGCAGTTCTCTGGGTCTGATGCTTCACACAGATACGGCTGAAGTAAAATTAAGATGTTAGGAGATGGGCAAAAATAAATGAATAAATAAATAATTTAAAAATGTCTCTCATTTTCATCCTCTTAGTAACTATCTACATTTCTTGATATACGGCCTTACTGACTGTAGTTTATACGTACATACATCCACCTTATAGACTGCTGATGATTGGTGGAGCCCACACTATGAATCTGATTTCCATCTCTTCCTAAATGTTAAGAGTCTTATGATTACAGCCAGCCCGCCTGAGCAGACAAGAGTTTGTTATCTTTTGTTATCTAAAGTAATTTGGTGAGTGACTGTCTACACTAGGCTGGTGCCAGTCTCGAGACAAGAAGAAGATGCAACAGGGTCCCTCGTGAATTAGGTCATGGGTCCTAAGAGCTCTAGGAAACAAAGGTGAATATTAATTATTGTGTGTGCTTGTTTTTGTGAAGATTTACTTCTACTTTGTCAAGAATAGAAACTATTCTGGAAAGTGATAACATTCTGGCATCCTTTCATGATGGACAACAACATGGAAGAGAAATAATTCCTCTCCTCTCCAACTTGTTTTTACTCATGGTCTTTCACCACAGAATTAGGAATCCTAACACAGTAGTGTGTATGTGTGTACATGTGTGCACAAGCTGTGTATGGTATGGGGGTGGGTGGGTGGGTGCCATTACTTGCAGGTGGAGATCAGAGGACATCTCTTTAAAGTTGGTTCTCTCATTCCATTTTTATGTTATGTGTGTTACTTAACTGGGGTCACCAGGCTCACATAAAGTTCCTTAATACAATCATCCCCCTCGTTAGACTAAAACTGATTCTTGTTTGCCTTTCCTCTCTCTTCTACATGTCCTCCAAAAATATCTACCAAGATTCCTCTACTTCAGGCTTTACTTTGCATACCTTGCTCACCTCAGAACAAAAGGCAAATGTTGTAGTCTTGTTAGGCTGCCTTTTATTTGCATCCTCAGCATCTATTTCAGAAGACTTAGTGACCTCCCCCTTGTAGAGACTTTTGTAGTTTTTTAAATATGGAAAAAGGGGGAGGGGGATAGAAAGATGTTTCTTAAGCCAGAGAATAAAAAAGAACATCTCCTATACTCTTTGAAGTGATGGTTCAATGTACCATAACAGGAGGGTTTTTGCTGTGTGTTTAGTTTCCTTCTAATGTTTTTAATTTTAAATGGGATAATAAGAACTTTTATACACTTGTTTCTCACAACTAATCAAACAATAAACACTTGATTAACTTATAAAAATAGTGTTTGTTGGCATAGATTAATTTTGGTTCCATAGTAGGTTTTAATGATAAACTTTTAAATTTATGAACTCTCATAGTTACAAGCAAAAATATTAACACTGAGTGCATAGAGAATAAAAGACAATCATGTCTGTCACTCACATACAAGTATGTGTCAGTGGATCTTGGTGGGCAGTGCCATTTTCAGTAATAGAATTAAGAGTTGCCTTGAAAACTCAACACTTAGTCAGAGGAGAAATAATCTTTAATAAGATATCAGTGTCAAAGGCAGGGATGATTTTAATTGATATCTTATTGAATTTTTGTCTGTTGTCAAGAATGGATGGAAAGGGTCTAGTTCAAAACTCTGAGAGTACAAATAGAGTGATCAATGAATTTGCATTGGCCAATTTTATTACGCATTTTGTCATATATTATGTAAAAATTCTGAGAAAAGGGGATGAATTTGAGTCTTGAGTCTGAAGAGTTCTACAAATTTTCAAAGAGGCAAAGTTAGATTGATAGCTACTCTGAAAAAATGCTTTTTGTAAAGCTTTGAACTAATGAATAGAACTCATAAAGGAGCTGTACCTTGAAAACCAGGTATCTGAGATAATAACTAATGGAACACGTGTAACCAACCCCAAGACTATAAATAATATGCCAGAATATTTCCCTTTAGCCTTCATTTTACCACTGAGGATTTCTGAAATTAACTTTGAACAATTTCTATACTTTATGTAATTCTAGTCAAATTGAATGTATTCTTTTGTGCTAATTTCTTTTGCTCCAAATGCTCTGAGGGGGCAATCTGTAATTTTGGACATGTGAATAATTCCATGGAGAGTATGAGAATTGCTATCACTATAAACTCTCAGTATGTGCTTTTTGCTAAGCACATGACAGAATTTTATCTGTGCCTCTTTGATGAGTAAATTTATTTATTTATTTATTTAGCATCCTCTTCAGTGAAATTGTAGCTGAAAAATTGTTCATAGTGACAGTAGATTGATATTATGCAATCCATGTGGGGCTATAATATTTGAAATAAAAATTGTACTTCTAAGTGAAATCTCAAAATCCTTATTGTACTGGCTAGTTTTGTATCAACTTGACACAGCCGGGTTATCACAGAGAAAGGAGCTTCAATTGGGGAAGTGCCTCCATGAGATCCAGCTGTGGGGTATTTTCTCAATTAGTGATCAAGGGGGAAAGGCCCCTTGTGGGTGGGACCATGTCTGGGCTGGCAGTCTTGGGTTCTATAAGAGAGCAGGCTGAGCAAGCCAGGGGAAGCAAGCCAGTAAAGAATGTCGCTCCATGGCCTCTGCATCAGCTCCTGCTCTCTGACCTGCTTGAGTTCCAGTCCTGACTTCTTTCAGTGATGAACAGCAATGTAAAAATGTAAGCTGAATAAACCCTTTCCTCCCCAACTGCTTCTTGGTCATGATGTTTGTGCAGGAATAGAAACCCTGACTAAGACACTTATCATTTATGCACACAAGCCTCCTTGTTTTAAAGAATACATCATCTGATATGCATATATGTTTTGATTTCTTGAAGCTAACAGATAAGATTTCATATGCGTAGGTAATAGTTAATGCTTGGAATGTTAAAGATAATTATGTTAGTGTATTTTTTAAAACAATTTCTTTCCTAAGTTAATTTGCATGGGAGAATAATAGAATTATTTTTCCTTCTTCTTTCATATATACATATACATAATTATATACATATCTGATTAAATATTTATTTAAAGAAGCTATCTTATTAGAATCAATCATTCATTTATTAACATGGTACCATTTTTAGACATTTTTTAACACTATCCACCTTTCATTTGGTAGTTTCAATGATTAGTATATTTAATTCAAACTACTGGATTGATGGCACTTATGATCTACTGCATGATTATTTAATTTAATAGTCACAAAAGATGAGCATGTAATATTCCTAGCACTTTCATTTTAGAGGTGAGGAAAGACACTTACTGAAATGATAGATTTAATCCAAGTTGTAGTGCACACAAAAAGAGAGTAAAGTAATTGTGTAGTTGTGATATAAAATGACTGATATCTAAATCCTACTTATTCTCAGATGGTTACCTCTTTGATCTGCAGCAGTAAAGCCACATCTTCTAGGATCTCACTAAGTCTTCTTTTATGGCTGCTCTGCTAGATCAAATCTGTTATTATTATTATTATTATTATTATTATTATTATTATTAATTATTATCTTCCTTTATCCCATAAGATCACTCAACATTACAAGTCACATACATGTCCTTGTGCACGACTTTACTGGTTTGATGCCATGTATGATCTGCTTCATGATTATTTAATTTAATATTCACAAAAAGTGAGCAGGTAAGATTTCTAGCACTTTCATTTTAAAGGTGAGAAAGAGATTTCTTTCTCTGGTAATGACTTGGGTCCTCTGCATGTATGTATACACTTCCTTTGTCTTCCCTCCACTGGAGCCTCTGTTTCTTTGACCTCTGAAAACTGTTTTGTCTGGTGTGCTCTGTTGGTAAGACAGTGATGGCCTTATCCACTCTCAATACTTCCTCCCTCACCGTATCTTTGTGAAGCTGCATTAGTGGGATACCTCCTTTGCATCCTTTCATAAAGCTCTTCTCAAATTTTATGTTATTTTTGCTGCCCGCTGAAGTTCATAACAGTCATTTTTTAAGTGACTCATCCTGAATATTGGAAGGCTCTGCTGGTTCTGCCATGTTGGACTTGGCCTGAGCCTTCATTACGGTTCAGCCTTAGTACGCTTTCCTTCCTATATTGATTTGATTGATGATGAGCATTTGTTTCACTCTTGTCAAACAAGAACTCATTTGTTTAAAATAAAAGGATACTCTGAGCCAGAATACAGAAGGTATACTTGGCAAATGGAGTGCCCTGTGTTTGCTTGTTTCAGCAGAAACTCATGTTTCTTATGTACCTGGTATAGATTTTCAAGGTGCATTTACTAATTATATTGTGGATGAATGGGTAGAGTAACTAGATTGTTATGTTCTATACTAGAATTATATTATTAATTATCAGTAATCATTATTGTTTATTTCTAGGAGGGATTACAACTGAGAATTTCATTGTCACATGAGAAAATAAGAGGGCACAGAGTTCTGTGTGCTAATCTTCATTCTGAGGCTTCAGTTACTGCATCTTTGCTTTTTATGAGACGCTCTCCATTTGAGTTAAGTTGTGTGTATGCTTTACTTAACACAAAGATCATTTAAACCAGGGCAGTTTCCACTAGTCAGTGAGGGTGAGAAAGAAGAATGCCTTTAACCCAACAGAACTTCATTAAGACCTGAAATGGCAGGATGTTTCCAGAAATAAGACAGATACTGTGAGTGCTTCAGGATGACTAGTGTTCTAAGGATGGAACAGAAGTGATTCTTAGTCCTTGAGCACTCCAAATGAAATAAGAAGAGAGGATGGAATGCCAGGGCCAGGAAGCAGGAGTGGGTGGGCTGGGGAACAGGGGGCGGGGAGGTTTTAGGAGACTTTCAGAGAGGAAACTAGGAAAGGGGATAGCATTTGAAATGTAAATGAAGAAAATATTTAATAAAAATAAATAAATAATTTTTAAAAAAGAAGAGAGAATGATTGCTTCAACTGAGAGTTGTGGACCGTTTTTAGCTCCTCCTAGGACTCACTATGTTGTAGGTCAGGCTGTACTCAAACTTGTAATATTTCAAGGAAGAACAACCGAACTATATAGGATATGGCATTTTTAATCCAGCAACATGGTTCTATTGGCTGAAATACAGACAGGCCCTTAGTGCATGCCTTTAATCACAAACAATGTGGGCAGGACTACTTTGTGGAAGGTAGCAGCCATGTTTGAAAGTGATGTCTAGTTCAGAGGCAAAGTGATGAATCAGAGAACAATCTGACAGAATGAGTCAGAGATAGGATCGACCCCACTCTTATGAGGTCAGACAGGAATGAGACGATACTTAAGAGCAGTATAAGTAAGGAGAATTGAGTCAGTTAAGTTCCCTCAGTCTGCAGGAAGCAGAGCAGTGAATTCAGTTCTCTTAAGTCTTTCAGCAGAGACAGTTGTAGCCAGAGAATAAGAAGGAGCTAGAAGATTAGAACAAAGTGCAGGAGTTAGTTTGAGGCCACACAGAGCATTTCAATGAGAAACTGAGAGAAGCCAGATTGAATCAGTCAGGTTGGAGAGGAATTGGAACCAGAACAGCAGAGTTGAACCAGCCAGCCAGAGTTCAGAAAGAACTAGGAAGGGTGAGTTTATTCAGCAGTAAGTCTCAGAGACTGAAATATTTTAGGCCCAGAAAAGATCATATGGATGCTAGAAGTTTCCAGGCCTAGGCAATGGGATAGTTAGAACAGAGAAAGAAACACTCTGGTCTGATCCTAAGCAATGCATTCACCCAGTTTGAATATGACTCTCATCTCTTTACACAATTAGAGAATGAATACACAGATTCTGGAGATGGCTGACATTATTTAAAGTGAGTGGTTGTTTCCTGTGATCACAGCTGTCATACACTCACCTGTGTTCTTCTTTATAGTCTTGACATGTCTCCTACTCCCAATCCCCTGTCATAGGCAAGTAATGCTATTTTACCAGGTTTTGTCTACTACAGGTGACTCACAGAGATTAGCCTCTATTCAGTGCTGTCTTCTGCCCCATGGTTATGCCCACAGAAGCCTGAAGTCCCTTCTAGTGTCCTAAATAATAGAACAACTACTACACACTTATTTTCATCTTTATTAGCATATCAGTACGTTATTTCCTTTAAACTATATCCTGGTCAGTTAAGTAGGTTTCTATGTCATATTTATGATTCACACCATAGTTTCAATGCAGTCAGTACACTGAGTTTTCTGTGGTAATAGTTAAACTTAAAAGATAATTAGAAAGAACCCACCTTTTTCTTGACTTGTTCAGAACAAGCACAGCATAAAGGCATAGCCAGCACTTTCTTTTCAAGGACAGCATGTAAGTGTTGGCTGATAAAATTAATTGCTCTCAGATATGAGCAAATTTAGACAGCTAATTCTTTATTTCTTGATGTTATTAGAGAAGTATTCAATCCTACTGTCCTTGCAGGCCATTAAAGAGTCGAACCAGGTGGTTGATTTGTCCTTGTTAATGCCTGAGAGATTCACGCAGCCCCCACGAGAGAGCCAATAAAAAATAAGAAATTACAGGTTAGAGATATATGAAACATTTGCATAAAGTAAAGGCTTAGTCACCATGTCATAGATTGTCTATTTTATAGTCCCAAGTTTTACTAAAATGATTTAGTGGTTCTATTATATGTTAGAAAACTACAATGGCAATACAATTATTTTGTTTTTCAATTACCTCCTTTGACAGTAACAAGCAGATAAAGTTGAACACCCCAATCCACAGTGAAAAGGACTCTATAAATTGGTATAATATAGCTTATCCACACCCATGGAAAAATGTGTCATTAACTGAAATTCTGTTAAATAAACTCCTAAAGGGGGAGTGTACTGGGAAGAACTACTTTAGACTGGAGGAAGCTGGAGGAAGCAAACCTTCTGGCCATGTTCCTGAAGTCATTATGGCCAAGTGGGAATGCTCAGACTGAAGCAGTGTCACTCACTCCTGATAGCTCTTCAAAAGGCCTCAAAAGAGGCCAGTGCCCAAGTGCACACTTTGATACAGTGTGTGTTGAGCTGCATCTGGGTCTCTTCAATAGATCTCCTTTTAGTCTCAGCTAGAGAAAATATATTTCTGTTATTTGGTATCAGCAATCTTCAGTATAATATACCTTGAATTGCTGCTGAAATGGGTCTTCTTGTGCTAATAAGAATAAAAATGCATTTTTCGGGACCTTTAGCTGATTCCTTAATTGACACTCTGACAAAATGTTAATAAATATTAAATATAGCCAACACACTTTTAATTGCGTCCCCTCTTCAAAAAGAGCTTATTCAAACTATTAACTTTATGTTGGTTATAATTTAGCAGAGATTTTCCATCAGACATAACAAAGAAAAATTTTTCTTAATTTAAAGATAAGGTGGGGGTCAAGGAAACAAAGTAGGGATTCAGTGCTTGCTAAGACTGTAGAACTGATCCAGTGTAACAAGAATGATATATGAAAGTATGACACTCATAATTAAAGGCCTTTTTGAAGTAGCTACATCATTCTTTATAGTCTAATGGACAAGCCTAAAATCAGTTGTTTTGACAATATCTCATTATTTTCTGAGATAAAGGCAAGTCATTCACAGATGAAAATCTACTATAGCAAAGACTTTTGAGCAGAGATGTATGAATTATTACAAGATATAGAAAGATTCCCTATGCACAGTTATTTTATCTTGTTTTTAATTTTTTCATTTATTGACTAATGGTTCTAGTTAAAGCTGAGTCAGATTATATGTCTTATCTGAGAAACTCAGCCATTATTAATTAGAACACCCTATAATTGGGCAATGCAGCAATGTTTTTACAGGACCACCCACTATGCCTAAAATATAGCATGGGTATATTGGGGCCAAATGATGTCATCAAATATATTGCATCATTTACTGGCAGAAACTAGAGGCAGGAGATCACTGCAGCCTGACCACTAGTCATGTAGCTTACTAGACCAGAACAAATTCCTGCTCTCTTAAATCTTCTGAAGGTTACAAGAGAAAAAAAGTTTTAGAACAATATAAAATAGTGAAATATTTTCTGTCCAGAGAAAATGAAGATATAGTATCTCGTCATTACTGTGGGGAAACCCCCTTGTGCCAATCTGTGAGTAATTTTAGAACTCATTACATAAGAGTTAAAAGGTGTATTGGTTAAAAAGTGAAACCTGCTAAACCTAGAGAAGGACTAACTTGAACTGCATATTATACACAATGGATAAACTTTTAGTGAATAAATAAATGACTTTGGATATTACAAGTTTAACTCAGCCGAGGCTACAAAGTTTCATGGGATCCTAGGCAAGTTTCCAATCAAGAAAATTAAAACAGAAAACTCATAATAAGAGAAAAAGAAATTATGTAGATAAGTCATGAAACCACTTCAGAGATGAAATTGAACAAATCATTCTCCTTAACAATATTCTTCTCTGACCTAGGATTATTGATTTGTCAATGGAAGTTTCTGTTCCTTACTTCACTTTGTCTGTTCTAGAAAATGTAACAAATGCTTTGCTTTGCAGGTTAACTCATGATAGGCACACATGCAGATACATGCACATACACACTCACACACGTATACACACACATATACTCACATGCATGGAGAAAGATGCAATCACATGAGTGCATTCTCACAGAGTTACATACACCATATGAAAATATAACAAGCCTCCAGATAGAAAAATCAAATCTGATAAGATCTATCATTCATGTCTTAAGCGGTTGTTAGGTTTCATAAATGGAGAAAGTATAAAATAATCCTGTAAGCCTTTAATTTTCAAGTAATCATATTAAACTACTCCAAGATTAAAAATACAACTCTTTTAAAACAAATAGGTTTCAGATATTCTAGAACTCTCTATAGCTTTGCTGAGGGTCTCAAAATAATTTGATTTATGTCAGTTATTCTAAGAATCCTAACTTGTGTAGAAGGAGACAAACCATTGTTGTAGATGTGTTCAGTGCCTCCTTGAGGAGCATTAGATAAAAAGCAATAGCTGAGAGGCTCTGCCAGCACCTGACTAAAACAGATGCAAATACTCACAGGCAATCATTGAACTAAGTATAGGGACCCTGATAGAAGAGTTAGGGGAAGGGCTGAAGGAGCTTTAGGAGATGGCAACCCCATAGGATGAACAATGATATCAATTAACAGGACCCCTCAGAGTTCCCAGGGACTAAACCACCAACCAAAGAGTATATAAGGGCCAGTCCATGGCCCCTGGGAAAAGGCTCCAGTTGGAAGATCTCACAGGTGAGTGCTGCAGGCCTACCTGGAGACCTGAAGCATCCCAGGGACAAAAGAGGCAAACTCCATACAGTCACCCAGACCAACAAGCACTAGGGATATCCAGATGGCAAAAGACAAGCACAAGACCATAAGCAACAGAAGCCAAAATATGTTCTGACATCATCAGAACCTAGTTCTCCCACCACAGCAAGCCATCGGTTTTCTTGTTAAGGCTTCCTGTAGGTATTCTCATTTTGCTCTGCCTTGTCTGACCTCTTCTGCCTTTTGGGGGACATATCCAAGATGCAAAACTCTTGAATTGTAAGATGATTGTAAAACCAGTATGACCTCCAAAAACTGGTGCAAAGTCAAGCAGCAGCTGGACCTTTAACGAACTCAACTGTAGTGGAACTTGAAGGTGTAGGTCCTTTAAGCTGGTGAAATACTACTGTAAATTGCATTATAAGAGCAGGGTATCCTGGGATCTCACTCTTCTCACAAGAAAACCTTCAAATCAGTTTGCAGCTGTGGTCCCTAGAGCCTGTAGTATGTGAAGACTTAATCATTTCTGAGATGTTCTCAGGGTGAGTTGCTCATTTTTCCCATGAAAAGTCATCTTTGTAAGTGTGCCAATTTCATTAACAACCATGTGCTTCTACCCACAACTTCCAATTTTCTCTTTTTATGGCAGGGTTGTGCCTTTTTGAGATACTTCCACTTTTTTTGTCACTCAAGATCCTCACTGTAATGCTGGATGAGAGCATCACAGAATAGCTTTATCTCAGACTGCACACTGTACTGGCTTGGGATTATGTCTATCAAATCAATTAGTTCATCACCTTTAAACTCAGCCTCCTACATTTTCAAAGCACGGATGAGTTATAGACAATTATTTTGGCAGAATGAAACATGAATGACCTCCAGTTCAATTCTCAATGGTCCTTATTCCACATCAAATCATTCGTGCACAGGCTTCCCGTCTCTGCTGCATACATTTTAAAATCAGCATGATAACCTTATGACACCCCCCAGATAACCCATTCATTTCTGCTTGCAGAATTGTAGGAATTATCTAGCTGCATCTCCAGTTTTGTTTTGTTTCGATTTTTGAAAAAAATACACTCACAAAACAATTTGCAAAGCCTGAATATCATATGCTTCAGTTGATTCAGAACAACTTCACTTCTGTGGTGTTAGTTTTCTACAATAGTTACTTTGATAGCAATGACAAAGTATTTAAGAAGTATATCTTAGATGAGAGACATGTATCAGACCTCAAGTTTGAGAAGATTTAGGTCATCATGTTAGGGTGTTCTTCTCTCCCTTAAAGGCTTGCCTTGAGGCAGTCTGACTGCCATTGCAATCAACACGCATGCCACAGAAGAACGTGTTGTGCGGGAGAACTGCAGGTTAGTGAGGAATGTGTAAGTCTAAATTGTCCATTACCCTAGAACAATGAGTCCTTAGATTCAAATAGGGATGAGTCTATATATTTAAAACACTGTGCCAATCCTTGCATGAATGGAAGGTTTGGATGCAATTTTTAAGTCCTCATTTGAATAAATATAAATGTATCTAGGCATGGGAAACAATAAATAGGATGAATATATATATATATATGTATACACACATCTATATCTACATCTACAGCTATATCTATTTAATCTATATCTATCTATATCTATATCTATGTCTGTGTCTGTGTCTGTGTCTATGCCTATGTCTATGTCTATGTCTATGTGTATGTCTATGTGTATGTCTATGTGTATGTGTATGTGTATGTGTATGTGTATGTGTATGTGTATGTCTATGTCTATGTCTATGTCTATGTCTATCTCTACCTCTATCTCTATATCTATGACATATTTCTTGATTCCACAACCAAAATAATTTTTTCTTAGAATACCATAGGAAATGAAAAGAAATACACACACACACACACACACACATACACACACACACACATACACACACACACACACACAATGTTGCACAATCTTCATTCTCACCTTTGCTTACTCTTTACTCACTGAGAGACAATACTAAAGTCATTGAAATTATGAAACTATAATGATTTAGTAAATTTTCTCTATAAGGTTTTCTGTTTGATTATCTTTATTATAGTTAAGAGCAGTGATTTTCAACCTTCCTAATGCTGTGACTCTTTAACACAGCTCCTCATGTTGTGGTGATCCACAACCATCAAAATAAAATAGCTTTGCTGCTACTTCATAACTGTTATTTTGCTACTGTTATGGGTTGTAATTTAAAAATCTGGAATGCAGGATATCTGATATGCAACTCCTGAGAAAAGGATATTTGATTTCCAACATGTTTATGACCGACAGAATGTATAGAATATGAGTGGACATATTCCACATTAAAAAAAAATATCCTTTGTCCTCTGTCCCTTTGCAATATTTAAGTTATAACCCTAAAAAAGTAGAAGTATGAATCTATGACTGGGTAGCATTAGTTTCGCTCTTCTGTTTAGGGCCCCATTATTTTATTACACAGAGATCCTGTGAACTGACCCTATTAAGTGCTGATTTATTTCTTTTACCTCTAACTTATTCTAAAATAAAGCTTTGGAGTAATTTATCTGAAACAGAATCCTAATGTTGTAGAAAAAATATTACACGTAGAGTTTTGAATTGTATTTAGGTCAAGTTTTTCTGCATGGCAAGCTTCTTTTGGATATTAGTTTTCAGAGAATGGGCTTCCAATCTTCAAGCAGCTATTAAACTGTAATGTGTTTTTAACTTTATCTTATTTCCATCCACTTCCTAATGTAAATCAATTCCACTTCAGTTGATTCTTGATGTTTTTGGATTTATTTATTTATTTTTATTTAATGTGTATGGCATGTTTTGTCTGCATGCTTAAGTCTGCTCAATAAGTCTGGCTTGCAAGGACAGAGGTTAGAGGATGGTGTCTAGAACTAGACTTAGATGTAGATGTGAGCAACCTGTGGGGGCTGGGAGCCAAATCCAGGTTCTCTGAAATAGCAATAGTGCTCTTATATACTGAGTCACTTCCCTAATCCCTGACCCTTGATTTCTGAATACTGTGTTCTAGCACAGACTTTAAGCCAAAT
>LR750099.1:291763-364818 GCA_902729485.2 Mus minutoides | reverse complement strand
GCAGGCTGAGCAAGCCAAGGGAAGCAAGCCAGCAAAGAACATCCCTCCATGGCTTCTGCATCAGCTCCTGCTTTCTGACCTGCTTGAGTTCCAGTCCTGAATTCCTTCAGTGATGAACAGCTGTATGGAAGTGTAAGCTGAATAAACCCTTTCCTCCCCAACTTGCTTCTTGGTCATGATGTTTGTGCAGGAATAGAAAACCCTGACTAAGACAAATTGGTACCAGGCAGTGGGGTATTGCTGTGATAGGCCTGACCATGCTTTTATTTGAAAGAATGTGGATTTTTGGAACTTGGGTTTTGAACGCAGTGGAATGTTTTAAATGTGGCTTAATGGGCCATCCTAGTAGGAATATGGAAGACTTTGTTGCTGGTAGTAATTTGAACTGTGTTGATCTGGCCCAAGATATTTCAAAGGAGAAGAATTTCAGGATATGGCATAAAGACTGTTTTTGTCGTATTTTGGTGAAGAATGTGACTACTATTTGCCATTGTCTGAATAGTCTGCCTGAGACTAAGGTGAAGAGACTCAGATTAATTGCATTGACAAAGGAAGATTCAAAAAAGCCCATCAGAGACTTTGTTCTCTGCTTAAGTCTTATGAAGAGAAGTTTGAACAAGCATAGCAAGCTTAGAAAGGCAAAATATAAAATATATGGTTATTAAAGGT
This sequence comes from Mus minutoides, assembly GCA_902729485.2. NCBI lineage: Eukaryota > Metazoa > Chordata > Mammalia > Rodentia > Muridae > Mus > Mus minutoides. The sequence continues at coordinate 364,149 of LR750099.1, read as the reverse complement.
ATTATGAGGATTAAAGGCCTACCAGGAAGTGAAATGGAGCAAAATCCTGTGTTCTAGGAGATAACAGATTAAGGGAGTGGGACCCTGGGGCAAGATCCTACCCAGCTGAATTTAGATCCAGGCATGGTGGTACACACCTTTAATCCCAGGAGACAGGCATGCTGATCTCTGCATTCAAGGTCAATCTATAGAGCAAGAACCAGGATAGCCAAGTTTAGGCAGTGAAGGATTTAGAAAACATAAAGCCAGTGATAATGTAATAGTACAAGGGGATCATGTTCTAGATCCTGTAATCAGCAGAACTCAGCAGCTTCAGCCATGTGGCTCTTGCTCTAGAGTTAAGAATGGAAGGAACCACTGGGACAATTGATGCTGGTTAGCTGGAGCTAAGACATTAGCAATGATTAAGAAGAGACCAGCATCACTGAGTTGAAATCTGGGAGTTGTTTTCTGGGAGCACAAAGAAGCTGTGTTCCAGAGATAGCCAAGGTTGTACCTCATGCTGCAGCTGGACTTGGTAATGTGTAAGAGTCACCCAAGTGGTACTGGCTTTGAAGGCATGAAGGGGTCATGCAGAGCAGCTGAGGCCACGGAAGCACTGTGAGAGGCCATGGAAGGCCATTGGTGAAGGTGCAGCCTCAGTTGCAATTAATGGCCTAGGACTGAAGGGGTCATGCAAAGGAGTTGAGACTTGGCACCATGAAGAGAGCCTATGAGAGGCTAGTGTTGAAGCCTAGTTATAGTGGAAGACAGCAGCATTTTGGAGATGTCAGTACCATGGGATGATCACCAAGAACAGCAGCCATAGTGGAGTGGATCAACCTGAGCTTAGAGTGCTACAGAGGGCAGAGCTGGAGAAGTGATGCCAGACCTTAGGAGGAGGCAAAAAGATCAAGTGGAATCCCAGACACTGAAACAAGAAGCTGTAACATTGAAATTGCTTTGGAGACTCAAAGATGTTAAAGATGCCAGAGCCCTGGAATACATGCCGAGGAAAGCTGCTAACAGGGAGTGGAACTAGCCCAGGAGAAAGCAGTTTGTTGCAGTCAACAAAGATGAAAAAAGAATGGAGATCTGAAAACTGCTTTGACATCAGCCATGGAGATGCAGTTTGGAGTTAGCCCATCTGGTTTCCTGCCTTGCTTTGGAGATTACAGTTAATTAGTTAGATGGATCTCAGAAGAGACCTTGAACTTTGGACTTTTAACATTGTTGAGACTGCTATAGACTATAAGGACTTTGAAAGTTGGACGAAATGCATTTGCATTATGCTATGTTTAAGTATGGCCCCCATAGACTCATGTTTTTGAACAAGTCTATGAGGGCCAGGGAATGTAATGTGATGGTTTGTATATTCTTGGACAAGGGAGTGGTACCATTTGGAGGTGTGACCTTGTTAGAATAGGTGTGACCTAGTTGGAGTAGGTGTGTCACTGTGAGTGTGGGTTTAAAACTCTCACCCCAGTTGCCTGGAAGTCAGTCTTCCACAAGCAGCCTTTGGATGAAGATGCAGAACTCTCAGCTCTGCCTGCACCATGCCTGTCTGTATACTGCCATGCTCCTACCTTGATGATAATGGACTGAACCTCTGAACCTGTAAGGTAGCCCCAATTAAATGTTGTTTTTTTTTATAAGAATTGCCTTGGTCATGGTGTCTATTCACAGCAGTAAAACCCTAACTAAGACAGCATTTGAAATGTAAATAAAGAAAATATCTAAAAAAAAAAAAAAAAAAAAGAAATATACTAAAGAAGGTGATAAAGAGATTTAGGGAATGGTGATCACAGAAGATATCACCCAGATAAATTTTTGGTTTATGTTTACAAAGGCAGACAGAATCCTGAGTTCAAGGTCAGCCTGGGACAAGGCAAGGTTAGGCCCAAACTTGGTAGAAATGGTAATTTCAGGGCAGGGTCCTGCCTGCAGCTAGTTTATAGTCTGTGCTTAACAAAGGCAAGTAGATCTCTGAATTCTTTTGCAATGTTAAAAATGTGTGCTTGCTGTCTCCTAAGAATCCAAGGGCTGGGGTCACTGGATGTTCATTTTATGGGAAAATCAAAAGGGAACCTGAGATAATGACTGAATTGATATGTAAGTGAAAAACTGGGCTTGTGATCTGCAAGAGATGAGCTATGCAGAGGGTTTTTATAATTATAAGAGTGGGGGCGGCAGAAAGAGAGGGAGCTGTCTGTAGTTCTGCAGAGAAGACAGAACATCGAGAACATCTGGAATGCTGTCTTGAAGAACATGGGCTGCCAACTTTGACTCAAGATTTGACTTCAAGTGATTTGTTTGACTGCTCCCAGAGACCCCTTCTCTCAAAACCCCTTGCAAAGCCTCAGCTGGTCCCTGGTACTCAGGACCACTGGCAAAGTTTCTTCTCCACCACCCTTATCCTAATTTTAAATGCTCTATCATCTTTAGCATGATTTCTGAAATAGACACTTAGATCTCTTTCTGATCTTACCCTTATCTATACCTTTTCTTCTCAAAATATCCTATCATTATGGCTCAGATTATGATTATACCTCCTTAGGCAGACCTATCAATGGTACCCATTTCTTCTTTTTATTTTGTTTGTATGTTTGTTTTTCCTCAACCAAGCCAACACAATGCAAACTAGCTTCAAATTCCTTACGTAGCTCAAACTGAATTCAGTCTCATGGAAAACCTCTTAGGTACTTCCATAGCAGGAGTATGCCACCATAGTTGGTGACATTTGTTTCTTTCAAAGTAAAAGTTCAATTCAATCAGAATGATGTTACAGACAGAATATCTCCATCACTTGAGGTGTTTCATATTTTATTGTCAGTGTGACATGCTCTAGATTCAATCACCTGGAAAGTGGGAACTTCATTTAGGGAATTGTCAAGATCTGACTGGCCAAGAGCCATATCGATGTGGGATTTTTTTTTTTTTTGACTGCTGTGGGAGTGCTCAGACTACCATAGATAGAACCATACTTGGGCAGGTGGGCCTAGATGTATGCAGCTAGCTGAGCATGGGCCAGACAATGAACCAATAAGCTGCCTCCCTCTATCCTTCCTGACTCTGGGTTTCTGTCCTGAGTTCCTGTCCTGACTTAGCTCCATGGTAAATTGTTACCTAGAAGTACAAGCCAAATAAACACACTCAGACCCATGTTGCTTTTAACCAGATTGTTTTTTTCCCACAACCACAGTATGAAATGGGAACACCATCTTTTCCTTCTGACTTGGCTTCTTTTTGCTGCTCTTCCATCATGCAAAGTACATGCTAACCCTGGAACTTGATACCATGTTCTCTTTACTTAGATTGTCATTAATTCTATCTGGAGAACTTATTTCATTGGCTGCACTATCTTGCTTTACTTCATTGTCTTAATTTAATCTCATTTTGTACTTTGCTGTGTTGGAGATCAAGCCCAGAGCAAGCGATTCGGTTGCTGAGAAAGTACTATACCAGTCCCCACTGCTTGCATTCCTTGTTCAGGCATCACCTTGGGAGGCTACCTGACAATGCAACCCATCACTCTTCCAACACCATGGTCTTGTGCCATATTTTTTACAATGTTTATCTCTCTTTATTGTGCTGTGCAATGAGGCTTATAGTGAAAAAGTATAACATAAAAATAAAAATTCTAGGCCTTTAGGCCCAGGCTTGAGAATGTGACCTTTGTAACTCAATGCTTCAAGGCATGCTAATCATAAAACAGATAACAACATTCCTCCACCCACCTGCTTCCTAGGTTCATGGAGTGTCATTCAAAGAAAGTCACCCTGACCGCCCCTGGAGCCTGCTATGCAAATGTGGTATTGTTAGGAGCTCATAGAAATTGTCTTGAGAAATAACCAGCATAATTACCAGGTATTCCTTGTGACTCTTGTAACTTTGTGCTTCCTCGTGACTCTTAACTGGTATTTTTGGTATTTTCCAACAACACCGTCCCAATTCCCCTTGAGTTGTGGTTTCTTCCTTTAAATACCCCCTTACCCAGCTACTTGGGGCCCACGGTCCTCTAACTCTGCATGGTGTATGACTGTGGGCCCCAGAGCACTCTTGGTATAAAAGTCCTCTTGTGGTTGCATCAAGACTGTTTCTCATGAGTGATTTGGGGTGTCGCCTCTCCTGAGTCAGAACGAGGGGGAGTCCTCACATTGTGGGTCTTTCATTAGTAGTAGATATTAATTATGCTAAACATTTTCACAAATGTAGATAAGATACTTCAGTTATAGTTGCTCCTTGCTTCTCACTCAAATCCTCTTCCCCCCCCCAAAGCCTCTCTATACTCTTTATATCTCATACTTTAAATATAAAAATGAAAAACTTATTTACTTGCTAAATTTGGCTTATTTTGCTTAATTTTCATCTATTTTCTTGCAAAGGAAAGGATTTCGTTTGGTCCCCAATTATTTATCTTTGTAGAAGCAGATCCTTAATTCTTATAGATTTCCTTGATATTCCAGACAGGTCCTAGTTTATAGTAGAGTTACAAATAATATTATTCACAGAATGGGTGGATTGACAAATAGACACTGTGCTGTGACTCCTGGGTTTGCAAAATGATGAGATGGGAACCACTATCTCAGATAGGACAATAACTAGACATAGTAGCTGGACGTATCTAATATACAAAAGGCAAATATGTCTCTGAAATATTTGTGCTACTTGCTTATTCTTTTTAAAGTTATTCTAAATATTTGATGATCATGTTGTAAATCTGAAAGCCAAAATGTAAAATAGCAGTTAGTACATTTGTTTACAGACTTAAATTTGTAATATATAAATACATACATGTATATATGGATATGAAGTATATATAATGTATATATGTATATATTATATATGTGTGTACATGTATATATAAATGTGTGTACATGTGTATGCATGCATGTATGTACGTATTATATAGATATGCCTGTCTGTCTGTATGTATTTACGTATGTATGTATATTAAGATCAGCTTGCCTGATTCTCCTCCCATCTAGCAAGAGGCTCTGCCATCCTCAACAGCAAGGTTTGCTCTAATGAACACTTGTTATATGCCCTAAGAGGTTCATTAGGCAGGGTTATTGGGCTGTTCTCAGCAATTCTTTAAACTTGGATTTTACACTTTAACTCTAATGAAGGAAAAGGAAAGAAAGTAAAGAGGAAAAAAAAATAACAAAAATAACTTTGGGGTTGTCAGAAAAAAAAAGCACAAAATACCATAGTATTAAGTGGCTACAGACTGTGTTCTAAGAGTTCTTTTATGGTCCTCAAGACAAATCTTAAAATATAGCACTTGAATTCCATACAGGTTAAGCTTCCAACCTGCATTAAGGTTTAGACAACCTTAAAGTGTTTCTATTTTTAGGTTAACATTAATTCAGACTTATTTTGAAGACTCTCCTTTCATTATATCACTTAGATTTTTTTTTTCACTCAAGCAGAGACTAGGTAAGTGTCTTCATGATACTGCTTCATGATACTGGGAATTATTTTTCTTATGCTTGCATTTCAAAATCCTTCCAAATACATTTGAAGAAGAATGATGTTAGAGATTGTTTTGGATTTGTTTTCTTTGCAAAAAAAAATTACTGTGATTTAATAGTCAAAAAAATTCCTTCTTAGTGAAATGGGCAGTATATGTGGTAAGGGGAGAGAGAGAGAGAGAGAGAGAGAGAGAGAGAGAGAGAGAGAGAGAATGGAAAACATCAAGGTACATTCATTATGAAGAGAGCTAAAGAGAAAGAGTAGGGAAGGAAATAAGAGAAATAATTGGTATGGGCTAAACAATGGGGATTCCACAAGCTACAACCCATGAGAGGATATTAGGAAAAAGGGTAAGGACATTAGGTTCCTGGCAAAGTATTATTCAATTTTACAGACTAAAATATGCTATAGAAGTCTGAGTAGGTAATACTGGTTATTTCTTCTGCTTACTTATTTACTTCTTATCTTTTGAAGCAAACATACCCAAGAACCAGGCAGATAAGAAAGAAATAATGAAGCCAGCATTTTAAGAGAGTTAAGATCTTTGATAGGATCCTCTATCTGGAAAAAGCCATAAAACTAATGCTACTTAGAAGTTTTAGAGTTTTATTCCTTAAAGAAAGAAATCCTGCTTCAGTTCTGTCAGCATGCAATATTCATCACTGGTGGAAATTTTGGGAATCTCTTCCTGTCATTAGGTGATACTGCAGAAATGTGTGTGGGGCCCTCTTGTAGTTCTTAGCCTCATTAATAAAGTGAGTTAAGAACTGAATCAAACGGAACTGGGATGGAGGCAGTTTTATTAGAGTTTAAAATAAAAATCCTTGTGCAGCAAAACTCTAAGTCTCATCAGCTACCCCAAAGAAGAGAATGAAGTGAGAAGGGAAATGAAATGAAGTTAAAAAGACAACAACAAAAACAAACAAACAAACAAACAAACAAACAACCCCCCCCCCAAAAACCACAAGCCAAATCAAGCCAATCAAGCCAATCAAGCCAATAGAAACCAAAACCCAAACCAACTAAAGCAAGCCAAGCCAAACCAAACCAAACTGAAACAAACCAAACCAATCCAATGCAACCCAATGCAATCCGATCGAAACCAAACCAAAAAAAGCAAGTCTAATCTTTGCATTAAGGCATTTTGGAGGTAAGCAGGGTGAGAAGGCAGGGCTTTAGAGAAAGAGTAAAGAAACACAAAGTGTTCAAGAAAGCAACTTTAGATAGAGATAGAAATAAGAAAAGTTATACTTTTTTGAAAGAAAATGGACCAATGTGCTAAGTCACATGGCTGTGGTTATTAAGTCACTGTATTTGGAAATGAACATTCTGGGATGAAAATATGTCAATAGAGAATCACTTTTCCGTATACATCTTTAGCATGGCTTAGGGTGAGGCTGCTTTGCTACGGTGGCCCCACCTTCCTAAGGAGTGGTCTATTGACTCTGCAGAGCTGTAATGTGAGGTCTCTATCCAGGTCAAATTTGTTACTTTCTTCACCAGAGGGAAATCATTTTCCTTTAATGGGCTTACTACTGTTTTGTCAAGCAGCCATAAATAAAAGATCATGTTGTCTGTTCTTCATAATGATCACTTTTCTTTATTTTTACTTTTTGACCAATGCCTTTGAGATAAGTGGCTAAAATGTCACTATGCTGAAGAAAATGCTAATGCAGGCATAGCCTGACAATGAGACTTCCCTACTGTTCATTCCCAGAGAATTTAAGTCAACTCCTGATATGTATGCACAAGAAGCAAGCATTTTGCTCTCTATCCATCCTCTCTCTCTCTCTCTCTCTCTCTCTCTCTTTCTCTGCCTTTCTTTGTCTCTACTACCCTCTCAACTACCCTCCCTGTGCCCTGAATAAGCTCTATTCTATACTAAAAAGAAAAAGAAGAAAGAGGAGAGGGGAAAGGAGGAGGAGGGAAGGAGGAGGAGTGAGAAGAGGAGGAGCAGGAGGAGGAGGAACAGGAGGAGGAAGGAGGAGTGTAACCTCCAGAGCTCAGACCTGGTGCCTCTTGAGGGCATGCCACAAGAAGCCACATATAGAATGGGTCTTCAGCCAAGACTGGTTTCCATTGTCTTGCTAAACCACACCTGAGCTACTCAGGAATCCAGCTGCCTCTTCTGCTGTGCCCCTCCTGGGAAGTGCTTCCTACCAAGACATTCCATAGCTCCCTGGACCTTGGCTCTGCCCAGTTCACCTGCTTACAGCTGCGACATCCCACAGTGCTTCAGGCTTAGCAATTCCAGGCGCCTGCGCAGAACTGACTGGGGGCAAGGTCTTCCCTCTTAAAACCAAGGAAGAACCCTAATTAAAATTAGATGCTTTGGATGGAGCGATTCCTCTTGGTGTCCATTTCTTCTCCCACCCTAGTTTCGTTCCAGCCCCAGTCCGTCTTCCGGGGAACCCAGTCTGATTATGGGGGGACTACAGATTGTTCATACCCCAACAGAGGAGGAGGAGGAGGAGAAGGAGGAGAAGGAGAAGGAGGAGAAGGAAAAGGAGGAGAAGGAGAAGGAGCAGGAACAGGAGGAGGAGGAGAAGGAGAAGGAAGAAGAAGGAAGAAGGAAGAAGGAAGAAGGAAGAAGGAAGAAGGAAGAGGAAGAAGAAGAAGAAGAAGAAGAAGAAGAAGAAGAAGAAGAAGAAGAAGAAGAAGAAGAAGAAGAAGAAGAAGAAGAAGAAGAAGAAGAAGAAGAAGAAGAAGAAGAAACATTTCCTTCTACTAAGGGAAATGGCATTCACTTTCTTCACTTTCTCATATGAGAGGCTGTTGTCTGTGGAAGCAGTCTGTGTAAAGGGAGGAGGAAGCAGGCATGATTTACTGGTCTCACTGATTTTGTGACAGCGAAAACACTTGCTGACATGTCTGATATTTTCTTCTGCAGGATTGAAACCTCAGTACTTCAGAGCTTCTAATTTCGCACAAACTCCCTTTCTAGTGAAACACTGGCCTTTCTAAGAGCACATAGTGCCCCTTAACTTTTCTTTCTTGTGAGCTACCCAAGACATTTGATTCTCATGTGTTGGCTTACACTGAAGCACATTTTTCTTAGGAATGGAGGCTTTTCTGATTCATCTTAGTTGGTCTATGATTCTATTCAATCTATTTGCATATCATAAGAAATGTACAGTTAGGTTGATAGTCACTAATATGAACGCATAATGATGAACAGGCCACTCACTGAAAAGACACCTGTGTCATGGAATTGCTTCAGTATTTTTCACTACAAGAACAGTTAAATGTGAATATTTTGATCTATTGCAGGCATGTTTATGTGCTTATGTTTATTACATACCCCACTGTCTTACTTATTGAAATTGTGTGACCTTGATATTTGTTCTTCCTTTTCAATGAGCTATTTCAAGAACTTTGCATTACTAAGTATATATATAATATATATATATATATATATATATTATATATATAATATATATATATTATTTATATATGTAAAATAAAATTTTGTTCAGAATATATAAAATACATAAATACATCTGAGAATTGGCATTTTTTAATACTGAATATTCTACCAACAATGTCCATTCTACCATCTGCGTCCATTTGCTTACAAATATTGTGACTTTCTCCAGTCTCTCCACAGTACTTTATAGTTTTCAGTTGACTGATTATGCACACTCTCCTACTCAGCTTCAGTTGTCAACATGACACATCCCAGAGTTATCTGAGGGTATCTCAATTGGGGGATTTCTTTGATCAGTTTTGCTTGTTGCCATCTCTTCAAGACATCTTGTTAGTGTATGAGGCCCAGTCTCTGAGCTGTGCCATTCCTAGGCAGGTGGGCCTGCACTGTATGAGCAAGGTAGATGAGCAAGTCAGAGAAAGCAAGCCTGTGAGTGATATTCTTCCTTACTCTCTGCTTCAGTTCCTAGCCTGCTGGAGCTTCTGATCCTATCCCCCATTCGTAGACTGTAACCTCCATATTAAAAGAAATCATTACCTCTCCAAGTTGCATTTGGTCGTGGTATTTATCATGGCGATGGAAAGAAAACTGGTACACACATGTATCCCCCAACTATCTTGGAACTCCTAGTCTTCCTGTTTGTACCTCCTGAGCACACCATTATGTCTAGATTTAGCCTTTGACCATTTGGTTAACATTGAAAACTACATTTCTTGGTATTTTGAAAGGCAAACATCTTTAATTTCTGTAATAACTCTTCTTATTTATATCATGTCCACTTTACCAATAGTTGATTTAATTTGTTAAACACTAGTGTGTATTTAGGATATGCTGCTTACAAAGGGTGTGGGATGATCATTTTCATATATAATTATTTATATATAAATACACTCATATATTCATATATTTGTATAAAATTAAATTTAAATTTAAATTTCTTCTTTGACAACTGCATACAAATATATGTAATATGATTTAATCAAAATTATTCCTCAGTCTTTTTTTCTCCAATTCTTCCTATATACTTTATTACATGTTCCACTCATCTTCGTATTCTCTGTTTTTTTAATGAGTGAGTCCAGTTGTTGCTTGTTCGGGCAAGAATGAGTATCAGGCCATACAGTAAAACATGAGCAATATACCTGAAGCACCATCTTTAAAGAAAATTGATGCTCCCTCTCACAGTAGTCATCAACTACCAAAAATTTCTCGGCTGACTAGTGGAAGAAATTCACGAGCCCTCCCCTCTCCATGTTGGGCTTTTGACTGAATTGACCTTGAATAAGTCTTGTGGATGTAGTCACAACTGCTATGAGTTCAAGTGAGCATCAGGCCAGTGATGTCTCAAACACACAGTTTTGTAGTCCTCTGCAATCTATGGTCCTACGGTCTGCCCATCCCCCCTCTCCTGCTGTGACTGCTGAGCCTTCTGAAGAGGTGAGTTGCATACTGTTAAAAAGATTAGTTGGTGCTTCCTATTCTTACAACATCTTTGAATATTTTTTTATGTTAGAGAAATTGTAGTTGCATAAGAAGAAATGGACAATGTTCTGATATTATTTCATCCTGAAGTGTTTATCTGATACTTTGGTGAAACTCTCTGGGAATATTTGCAACTAAGGATTAACTTTTTATAGTAATATAACTTTCCAAGATATCTATTATTTCTATAGCAGTATTAGAAACTGGACTGTTATTGTTGTTAATTTAACTCAGCCCTAGGCATATCTGAGAAAAAATGAATTTAATTAAAGAATTTCTTTTGTTTGATTTGCCTATGGGTAACTCTATGGGCATTATCTTGATTGATGGTTGATACTGAGAGGTCACAGTCCACTGTCTATAGTGCATTCCCTGGGTAAGTAGTGGTTGGTGGTATAAGAAAGTGGACCAGAGACCCCAAAGCTCCCAGGGACTAAACCACCAAAGAAAGAGTACATAGGGGGATGGGACGACCCATGGCTCCAGCTGGATATATAGCAGAGGATTGCCTTATTGGGCAACACTGGGGAGGGAGCCCCTTGGTCCTATAGAAGATTGATAACCTAGGGTAGTGAAATGCTATGGCACTAAGGCAGGAGTGGGTGGGCAGGTGGGGGAGCACCCTCATAGAGGCAGGGGGAAGGGGAGGGGAAGGGAGCTTGTGGAGGGGAAGCTGGGAAGAGGATAACATTTGAAATGTAAATAAATTAAATAACCAATAAAAAATGAAAAATAAATTAGGGTAACCCAGTCAAGTCAGTAAGCAATGCACCTTGATGGTTTCTAATTTAGGTCTCTAATTTAAGCCTCCAATTTCCTGCTTAGTTTCCCATGTGATGTTTTATGACATAGAAATATCACATAAACAAACCCTTTCCTTCTCACGTTGGTTTTGGCCATATATTATTTTAAAATCAGAGCAGCAAATGGATATCAAATTACAATTTTACAAAAAACTTGTCCTTTCCACCCCCCTGTTTCTAAACTCAAGTGGTAAACAGTTACAGTATTATTTATTCACTCTGTTCACTACCCACATTTAGGGAATCAAAAATTATACCTCCCTTTCTTGTACCCTAAATTTTCTCCCTTTCTCCAGCCTGAGTAGTGATTTCTCATGTTTTCGTTATCTAGAAAGATTAGTTTTGCATTTTACTCTTTTATATGTATAAGCTTCATGGATATAACAAAATACCTAACATGGAAAATGTATAAAGAAAAAAATAAACAAAAAAACAAAACAAAACAAAAACAAAAGAAAAATAAAATAAAAAGTCCTTTAGTTCACAGTTCAACACAATGGTTAATGGGCCATGATACTTTCAGCTTCCATGAATCAGCACATCATGGTGGGAGTGTGGCAAAACAAAATTATTCACCTTGTAGCGCTAAAGTGAAAGGGCATGAAGAAGGAACTGAGTCTTAAAACCTTTGATAGTATGTTTCCAGTGAACTAGGGACTATGCTTTTTTTTTTCTTACATCCTGCTCATTTACTGTCCCTCTCCTGATTATTCCCTCCCACAACTATTTCTCCTTTCCCCTCTCATTCTCCTCTGAGCAGGAGGGAGTCCACTGTAAGGCTACATGCATAATCTCCCACTGAGGCCAGACCAGGTATCCCAGCTAGAATATATCTCATAGACAGGCAACAGCTTTTGTGATAGCCCCTCTTCCAGTTGTTCAAGAATCTCATGAAGACCAACTACATATGTGCAGAGAGGCCAAGGTCCAGCCCATGTATGTTCTTTGATTGGTGGTTCAGACTCTGAAAGCCCCAAGGGGCTGAACTGTTGGCCTTCCTGTGGAGTCCCTTCTTCTTCTTCTTCTTCTTCTTCTTCTTCTTCTTCTTCTTCTTCTTCTTCTTCTTCTTCTTCTTCTTCTTCTTCTTCTTCTTCTTCTTCTTCTTTTTAATTAGGTATTTTTCATAATTTACATTTCAAATTTTATCCTGAAAGTTCCCTCTATCTTCTGCCAGCCCTTCTCTCCTGCTCTCCTACCCACCCACTCCCACTCCTTGGCCCTGGCATTCCCCTGTATTGGAGCATATAAAGTTCGCAATACCAAGGGGCCTCTCTTCCCAATGATGACCGACTAGGCCATCTTCTGCTACATATGCAGCTAGAGAGATGAGCTCTGGGGATTCTGGTTAGTTCATATTGTTGTTCCACCTATAGGGTTTCAGACCCCTTCAGCTCCTGTGGTACTTTCTCTAGCTCCTCCATTGGAGGCCCTGTGTTCCATCCTATAGATGACTGTGAGCATCCACTTCTATATTTGCCAGGCACTGGCATAGCCTCATAGGGGACAGCTATATCAGGGTTCCTTCAGGAAACTCTTGCTGGCATATGCAATAGTGTCTGATTATGGAATGGATCTCCGGGTGGGGTAGTCTCTGGATAGTTCATCCTTTTGTCTTAGCTCCAAACTTTGTCTCTGTAACTCCTTTCATGGGTATTTTGTTCTCTATTCTAAGGAGGAATGAAGTATCCACATGCTGGTCTTCCTTCTTCTTGATTTTCTTGTGTTTTGCAATTTGTATCTTGGGTATTCTATGTTTCTGGGCTAATATCCACTTATCAGTGAGTGCATATCTAATGACTTCTTTTGTGACTGGGTTACCTCACTAAGGATGATATCCTCCAGATACAACCATTTGCCCAAGAATTTTGCCCTTCGAGATCTGCAAGCAATCCTTCCTTCTATTCTTCATTAAATGTCTCCAAGCTCCACCCACTGTTTGGCTATAGGTGTCTGTATCTGTCTGAGTCAGCTGGTGGCTGGAGCCTCTCATAGGACAGCCATGCTAAACTCCTGTTCATCCACGAGCATGGGAGATATTTCAGGGTTTTAAAGTTGTTGTCTTACAGACCTTTCACAGCTGAAAGTTCCCATAGAACTAAGTACTCTCCACCTTTTAAAGCTTCTACATACTGCTACAAGTGCCATGTAACTGCAGGCCTCTGGGGGAACATCTAGTAGCCAATCCACAAAACCATTAGCAATGTTTCCTTTGTTTTTTAATCCTTGTCTTAGTCAGGGTTTCTATTCCTGCACAAACATCATGACCAAGAAGCAAGTTGGGGAGGAAAGGGTTTATTCGGCTTACACTTCCATACTGCTGTTCATCACCAAAGGAAGTCAGGACTGGAACTTAAGCAGGAGCTGATGCAGAAGCCATGGAGGGATGTTCTTTACTGGCTTGCTTCCCCTGGCTTGCTCAGCCTGCTCTCTTATAGAACCCAAGACTGCCAGCCCAGAGATGGTCCCACCCACAAGGGGCCCTTGATCACTAATTGAGAAAATGCCTCTCAGCTAGATCTCATGGAGGCATTTCCCCAACTGAAGCTCCTTTCTCTGTGATAACCCCCGCTGTGTCAAGTTGACACAAACCTAGCCAGTACAATTGACCCCTTGTCAACTTGACACACAAATACATCACTAGTAAGCCTCAATCCTTAGTTCTTACTCAACCCCAAGATCTTAAATAACTTAAAAATCCCACAGTCTTTACATACTAAAAGTTCAATTCTTTTTTAAAATTCAAAGTCTCTTAACTATGGGCATGATTTAAAAACTTCCTTCAAGAGGAAAAAATATCAGGGCACAGTCACAATCAAAAGCAAAAATCAATCTCCAACCATCCAATGTCTGGGATTCAACTCACGATCTCCTCCAAGGGCTTGAGTCACTTCTCCAGCCTTGCCCTTTGTAGCACACACGTTGTCCTCTAGGCTCCAGATGCCTGTACTCCATTGCTGCTGCTATTCTTGGTGGTCATCTCATGGTACTGGCATCTCCAAAATGCTTCTGTAACTAGGCTTCAACACTAGCCTCTCATAGGCTCTCTTCATGGTGCCGAGCCTCAACTCCTTTGCATGACCCCTTCAGTCCTGGGCCATCAATTGCAACCGAGGCTGCACCTTCACCAATGGCCTTCCATGGCCTCTCACAGTGCTTCCGTGGCCTCAGCTGCTCTGCAGGACTCCTTCATGCCTCTAAAACCAGTACCACCTAGGTAACTCTTACACATTACCAAGTCCAGTCACAGCACAAGGTACAACCATGGCTATATCTGGAACACAGCCTCCTTGTGCTTTCAGAAAACATCTCCCAGAAGATGTCACCTCAATGATGCTGATCTCTTCTTAATCACCGCTAATTTCGTAGCTCCAGCTAACCAGCATCAATGGTCCCAGTAATGCCAAGTTTTTGCTTTAGTAGTTCTGGTATCTTGTTAATCACAGCTGATTCTTCAGCTCCAGCTAACCAGAACCACAGAATCTTCACAAAGTAACAATGGCCCTGAAAAGAGTCTTTAATTTTCCCTCTGAAATTTCACAAGCCAGGCCTCCATCTTCTGCACTGTTCTCGACATTATCTTCCAAGCTCCTACACAACATCTGACAAACCTCTTAACACAGAATGGGTCTTCTAGCCCAAAGTTCCAAAGTCCTTCCACAGTCCTCCCCAAAACATGGTCAGGTTGTCACAGGAATACCCCACTCTGCTGGTACCAATTTGTCTTAGTCAGGGTTTCTATTCCTGCACAAACATCATGACCAAGAAGCAAGTTGGGGAGGAAAGGGTTTATTCGGCTTACACTTCCATACTGCTGTTCATCACCAAAGGAAGTCAGGACTGGAACTCCATGCAGAAGCCATGGAGGGATGTTCTTTACTGGCTTGCTTCCCCTGGCTTGCTCAGCCTGCTCTCTTATAGAACCCAAGACTGCCAGCCCAGAGATGGTCCCACCCCCAAGGGGCCCTTGATCACTAATTGAGAAAATGCCTCTCAGCTAGATCTCATGGAGGCATTTCCCCAACTGAAGCTCCTTTCTCTGTGGTAACTCCAGCTGTGTCAAGTTGACACAAACCTAGCAAGTACAATCCTCTTGTCATTATTCCATCCTATTCATTTTTCATAACATGGCAGTATATTTATCTTTTGTAAAGGCACAGATTCTTGCTTTTTACCTAATACACATTCAGAGCTTGAAATTCCACCATTAAGACCTTGCTTTTTGTCAAATACACATTCAGAGATTGCCATTTCCCAAGTCAACTATCAGTCCTGCCTGTGTATGTTTACTTTCCAGATTAAAATTATGGCTGGCCAGTAGGAAATTCAATCTGTGTCTCATAAATCTACCATTTCTTTCCTCATTGTGCTTGTGTTCTCTACTTTGAGCATGAGTGATGTCTCTCAGTGTTCTTAATGTCCTTTCTCCAACTCTATTTTACTACTATAATAGTCTCTGTTGCCTTTTCTTTTCCTGTTTCCATAGGTCATATTTTTGTCCATTACAAGATATTTTCACATTGAAGTTTGGATGTTAAACTTAGCCAATTCAGATTTCCATTGTTAGACTTTGTGTTAGAATATTGTTAAATTGTTTTCACACTTATTGCTCATTAGAATTATATATATATATATATATATATATATATATATATATATATATATATATATATTCATATGTGTGCACATGAGTGAAGATACCTATGGTGACCACAGGTGTTGGATTTCCATGGAGCTAGATTTATAGGCAATTGTGAGCTACCATCATAAGTCCTGGAAATCCAACTCAAATCCTCTGTATGAGTTGTATTTTCTTATAACCCATGAGATATCTCTCCATCCCAGAATTTTTAATGATCCAGAGAAGTCCCTTATCAAGAATTAATCAATCATGCTATTTTTTACATATTAATTTTATATTAATTTCTGTAGGCCTTACTTGATACATTAGGTGTTATTTTATTTTATATGCTGTAGAGAGGAAAGATAAACTCTTCTCAGTTTTTTGTGAACACCTCTGGATTGTCTTTGCTTTCTCCTTTTTTAACAGCATTTGGTTGGCCTTTCTGGCTGCAATTACTTGCTTTGCATGTATGCTTGGATCAGTTCTCAGCTTTTAGTCCACAGCAGCCCCTGCTGCAGATATCTGGAACTCTGTATTTCAGCTCCATTCTAATTTCTGGTTCTCCTTTTTGAAATCCCAATTTCTTGCAACTCTGATCTTTTTGTGTGCCATTTACTGATACTGCAGGGCTCACCCTTTGCTGCAACTTTGAAACCTTCTCAGCAAAACATATGGTGGATTTAGAGAGACCACTCTGTTTCTTTTTCTTATAAGAATAATGTCCTGTTTTCTCAGTGACAGAATGATGTTATTTAAAATATTTTCCATATATATTTTAAGTGTTCAAAACAGGAGGACAGGTCTTGTTCTGGTATTCATTTGTGCAGGAAAAGTAGTTACTGTTGCAAAACAAATTACAAAACAGTTACAAAACAAAATTACCTCCCACTAACATATCAAGCATTTCTCAGATATGTGACAGACACATTGTGTGTTTGGGATTCCAGCCAAAAACTTAATGATGTCTGCTTAACTAAAACATATATTAAATGTTTCAAGAAATTTCCACCAAAATAAAAATTCACAAGTGTTAATCATGAGTATCAATCTGTGATAACTGATCCTCTGGCATGATGGATATAACTGTGACTTTTCACTGGGAAGTGGTCTTTTAGTAGAAAATATTAGCTTTCTTTAGAAATGTGCTTTATGACTCCAAATAATTTGGGTTAAGATAAATACTATAGATAAATATGGAAGTATATGGATAGTTGTATAAGATTTTAAATGTGTGAACACATTTCAGATATTGACTTGTGCTAAATTTACTGATATATGTTTGATCAAAATTAAATAATTTTTTAAATAAAAAGAGAAAGGAAATAATATGTGGCCAACCTTAGAATAGGAGCAGATAGGAAGATATGATTATATATCTCTATCTATCTATCTATCTATCTATCTATCTATCTATCTATCTATGATCTATCTATCTACACACACACACACACACACACACACACACACACACATTGCTAGGACAATGCAGACATTTTGTGCCCAATTTTGTAATCTCTACACATCTTTCTCTTGCAGGTCTTCATCTTCTTGCAACCTCCATCTTCAGAACAAAGACCAAGTACCTTTGCATAGCATCTGAGGCTATCTACCACTATTACTTACCATTAATTTCTCATACAGGGACCAGACTCTAGATCATTTTCATATAAATCTTAACTGAAGAAAGCATCATGATGTTAGGAACACTCATTTCATTAATACTACCCTTAGTAATGTAACCCTAAAAACAGCATCTTTATCACGATTTTCAGAGTTCACTATGTCATTTAGCTGTATTCTCCACTCTTAAGTTTTAGACATTTTAAATCTAGGTGATATATCAGATCTGATGTTACAGAAAGTTATTTTTCAGATGCCTAATTGCTTCTAAATCTATCCTCATATTCTGTGGAGGTAGCCTAAAATGAACAAAGAATATTAACAATCCAAAAAATAACATTTTTTTTCCTGTGTAAATAATACCCATTGCTACAATTATCTGATTCTTCATAGTGTATTCAGCATTATGTTAAATACACATTTTGTTTTCCTCCACAGATGTTCATCACAGGAATCAAGTCTGAGCGTTGTATTTCTGATTCTCCTGTGAAGAAAGTGGGTTAGAGATGGTGATTGTTCCATGTTGTTTCCTTTCTGTCCTCACCAGGTGGCATTACTTGGAGGTATTAGGGGCTTTGATGAGATACAGTCTCGGAAATTTAAGTACCTGGGAGTATATCCACCCCAAAGACCATTTAGAACCTCTTTGGTTCCTGTCTTTTTTTCATTTCCTGGGTACACAGTGGAGATCAGCTCCTTTGGACTGATGGTCTTACCAAAATACTGCAGGACCAAAGTCATAGGGCCAGGTGACCACAGGCTGAATCCTTTAGAACCTTCAGACCCATTTTTACATTATTATGTTGATTATTTTACCTGTTTTGATCTCTCAATGGGAAGCTAACACATAGGCCTTTGAATCATGATAGGAGACTTGTCCCTGATCCTCCCTTTTCCTCCTTTGTTTCCTGGACTTGCTGTGAGCGGTTTTCTTGTTACTCTCTGTCTCCCTCACTAACATCTAACAGCCATTAGTTTGCTTTGTCCACTAGGACTGTGTGCCAAATAATGCCTTTTCTTTTCATAAGTTAATATTGGGTGTTTTGTCATGGTCATCAAAAGGTGTATAATGCAGACATAATATCTAAATGAAGTGCTAACTCAGATGCCTCCTACATCTCTCCTTATAACCTGCCAGTTCTAGATTAAGTCATATTGTTTTTGAATTTCTATATAGCAAGCTGTCATAACTGTTTTTCTGGGTTTGATGCCTGGGCACAATTTAGTAAAGCTCTCTGCTCACGGTCTCATGAGACTATAGTCCAACAATTGACCAGGCATGTGGTTTATCATCTGTAGTTAGATATGTTCATTCAAAGCTTGATGGCTATGGCAGATTTTGTCATTTTAATCTGAGATTATCAACCTCTTACTGGCTCTTAGCTTTCAGAAGCAAAAGATTTTCCCCTACTTATTCTTATTCTGTGACTCTCTTGAAACAGGACAAATTAAAACCTTCCAGCTTCCCACACTTTACCTCAGCAGTATAGATAGAATAGTTGGATCTAGGGTGAGAGAGCAGGTGAACCGACCCTGTTCTTCTTTGGCTTCAGCACTTTGGAGAGTGCTTCTATTGGTAATGAGCACTGCTGAATAAGGGAGAGCTGGCCCACTCCTTGCCTGGATATAACAGGAGAGTTGCTTCCTCCTTGACCCTCCCCTGCAACTGTCAGGCTAAAAAAACTCAAGAACCACCCAGGTTCCTAGGAAGGGTTATTTGTTGGCCCACTCCAACATCAACCTCATTTATGAACTGCTGAATGCACGAAGGAGCTGGTCATGTAGAACCAAAGCAGAAGGACCTCTATAACACAGGGCAACAGGAAGACATCCAAGAAAGAGTACCTGTTAAGATCCAGTATTGATAGTGTAGCAGAAGCCAGAGATTTGGAGCCAGACCAATGAGTCATTGCGACGAACATTTGCAAGTAAAGCTGTTTGGGCAAAAGGATGTACTGTGTGACACACTGCAGCTTTCAGAGCAAGATTATTTTTAATGTTTTTTTTTTCTCTTGTTTTGTTGTTTTTATTTTTCCTGGACTGAGAGATTGCAAAAGCAGAGGGCAAATATAGAGGGATTAGGGGAATGAGTGGGATTGGGGTACATGATTCGGAATTCACAAAGAATCAATAAAATATTTTTTTAAAAATCAAATATCAAAGCAAACAAACAAATAAACCTTCCAGGTTAGCAGAAGCATGTCCTCTGACTCCTCATTGTTTTGGATAAACATAGCTGATTATGTCATGATAATTATGCAGACTAAACTTCTTTGATTAACTTAAAGCTGATCTATTAGGGCTTATAATTATGTCTGCAAAAGCCTTTTGTTCTTATAATTCCTAAAATATAATGGAAATAAAATTGTTATTTTTACAGTTCTCTATCAGAGCCACCGATGAGAAGGAGAAAAGAACATTTATCACTGCTAGTCATCTTAAAATTCTTCTTTCCATATAGGCCATCTATCTTCAAATACAACTGATGATACATATCAGGAAAAGAACCTTTCAATGGGTTATGCGTGTTGATAAATAAAATCGGCTATCTTGTTGTTTCCAGTTCTTTCTCTGTCTTACATAAGCATAAACGCACATCTAGATAGAGGAGTGTATCTGGGGGGGGGGGGTTGTTGCCAGGCAGAGAGAGTACTGAAGGGAGGGGTAACTGGAAGAATTTTTTTAATTAATCATTGTATTTATTCATTTACATTTCAAATGATATCTCTCTTCTTCTTTACACATCCACAAGCCCCACTCTCTTCTTTCCCCTCCCCTTTTCCTCTATGAGGGTGCTCCTTCCCCCACTCACCTGCTCCTGTATCACTGCTCTAGCATTCCTCTTTAATGGGACATGAAGCCTCTAAAGGACCAAGGGCCTCCCTTCCCATTGAGGTCAGATAAGGCCATCCTCTGCTACATATGCAACTGGAGCCATGGGTCTCTCCATATATACGCTTCAGTGGGTGGTTTAGTCCCTGGACTGGGTGGTCCAATTACCTGATTCTGTTCTTCCTATCGGGTTGCAATTGGCTTCAGCTCCTTCAGTCCTTCCCCTATCTCTTCCATTGTTGTCCCTGTGCTCAGTCCAATTGTTGGCTGTGAGTATCTGCATCTGTATTGTTCAGGTATTGGTAGGAACTCTCAGGGAACAGCCATACCCTACTCCTGTCAGCAAGCACTTCTTGGTGTCAGCAACAGTGTGGGGGTTTGAAGTCTGCAGATGAGATGGATTCCTAGGTGGGGTTGTCTCTGGATGGCCTTTCCTTCAGTTGTTATATGAGAGATGGACCTATTCTTTTACAGTGAAAAGACTGAAGCTTTTATTAAACTGAGAGATTATGCTCCATATATGGTGTGGTTATTTAGTGACAGGGTCAACTGCCTTTCGTAGTGTATCACTTCACTGTTGCTGCCACTTAAGGTTGCAAGCACATGATTGAAGGCTTCTAGTTTTCAGCTCCTGCATAGCTGTCTTTCAGTACCTGTAGCCAGCAGTTTCTTCAAATAGCACACTTTATGAGTAGCACATGTCATCAATCCTGAAAAGGTTGCTCAAGTCAAACTGCAGAATCTTTAGTTTATAGAAGAGCCTATTTTTAGTAAAAAAGATTCATAATATTAGCTTTTACAAATATAAATACTGCTGGTCTGGAGAGGTGGTTCAGCGATTAAAAGACCTGGCTGCTCGTTCAGAGGACCTGGGGTTAATTAACAGCTCACAGCCATCTGTAGCTCCAGTTCTAGTGGACACATGCCCTGTTCTGGCCTCCCTGGACACAGCACACATGAGCAATGCAGACATACATACAGAAATAGCAACCCGTGGGTATACAATAAAAATAATAATCTGAAAAATAATAAAAAATAATAAGTAATGGAAAGCATAATTGGAAAATTCAGAGAATAATGACAACATTTTGGAATATAATATCTGGAGATGAAATGGCCCATTCCAAACAAAGAAAACCTTTAATCATAGATGGTAAGCTTGAAGAAAAATTTAAAAATCATCAAATAAATGATGACTATGTAAAGATAACCCTTTATAAATTAGTGTGCTAGTTTCTGACCAAATCCTTGTAAATAAGAAAAAAAAATCTTTTTTTTTTGTTTTTTTGTTTTTTTTTTGTTTTTTTGAGACAGGGTTTCTTTGTATAGCCTGGTTGTCCTGGAACTCACTTTGTAGACCAGGCTGGCCTTGAACTCAGAAATCCACCTGCCTCTGCCTCCCAAGTGCTGGGATTAAAGGCGTGCTCCACCACTGCCCGACCTAAGAAAGAAATCTTAACAAATATAAATATATTTGGTTGCTTGGGTCCTTTATTTGTGAGTTTTTGCTCAGACACAGCTTCATATCAGAAAGGATAAAATGAGACTGAAATTATCACCACATAATAGGCAGGAAGCAAAAAAATTTCATAAGAAATAAAGAATAAATAAATAAAGCTAGAAAGGGCCATGGACTCCATATGTCTTCCCAGACTATGCCTTCATCACCTATTTTGTAGAAGTAGGCTCCACTTCCTAGTTCCCAGCAGTCCTGATAATGCCAATCTATTATGAATGAATCAGGGGATTATTCTATTAATTAGCTAGAACATTTGGAATTCACCTGCTTCTTCTATAACTGTCAGGCAGAGACTTCAGATTCAAACTGTAATTGGTCTATAAAGGTATTACATTTCTATAAAACTGACAAGGTAATTTTACTCAAGAATTTGATTACATAAAAGTTCTGATGAGAAGGAAGAAGGGAGAACCACTCTTCCAACCAATTCTAAAATTGATGGTCAAGTTAAATAATTAAAATGCTATAAATATGGGAATATACAGCCCCTGGGTCATAAAGACCAAATATAACAATATATAAGTGATATATTAATAAATACTAAATATGATTTTAGTTATAAAAGAAAATCAACGTATTATGAAGTTTCTCATGGGTGTGAAGGTGCAGATGTGTACATGTAGAAGCCAGGGACAAACTTGAGGTTTTTTTGTTTTGTTTTGTTTTTTTTTTAACCAAGAACTGATGTTTTATTAAAGGGTCTATCACTCTCCAACTGGCTAAGCTGACTAATGGAACCCAGAGACCACCTGTCTCTCTCTCTCTCTCCAGTGTTGAGATTACCAATGTGTACTATGAAAGTTGACTTAAAAGCAAAACAAAACAAAACAAAATCCTGGGGCTCCTACTCAGGATTTTGTGCATTTTAAGACAAACACTTTAACTGCTGAGTTAATAGCACAACCCCAGGAGGTGGTTTAGATTTTACTGAGAATTCAGTCTGGATGGAAAGGAGGAACAGTCATAATTTCACTACTGAAAGCCTGAGATACACGATGGCAATCAGACAGACCTACAGACACAGACACAGATAGGTAGAATGAAAGACTAAACAGTAATGTAAGACTAGCCAAAATACAAATACATGTACCTCAATATAAAACATTTTCTTTAATTTGTTGTTTTATTATTTTAACTGTATAGGTGTATTACCTATATGTGTGCATTACATTCATGCTTGGTATTCACAGAGGCCAAAAGACAGCATCAAATCCCCTGGAACTGAAATTAAATGTGGTTATGAACCCCCATGTGGGTGCTGCAATGTGTTTGGTTTTTTTTTTTTTTTTTTTTTTTTTTTTTTTTTTTTTTTTTTTTTTTTTTTTTTTTTGTTGTTTTTTTTTTTTTTTTTTTTTTTTTTTTTTTTTTTTTTTTTTTTTGAGACAGGGTTTCTCTGTGTAGCCCTGGCTGTCCTGGGACTTACTCTGTAGACCAGGCTGGCCTCGAACTCTCTTGCTGGTTTTCTAAGAGAATACCAGGAAGTCAAAAGAGAAGTTGTGGCAAACAATAGGCACACATACAGCCGGGCGTGGTGGCGCACACCTTTAATCCCAGCACTCGGGAGGCAGAGACAGGTGGATTTCTGAGTTCGAGGCCAGCCTGGTCTACAAAGTGAGTTCCAGGACAGCCAGGGCTATACAGAGAAACCCTGTCTTGAAAAACAAACAAACAAACAAACAAAAGACACACATACAGACATAAAAATGCACATATTTGGAATTGAATTACAGGAAAAGGTTATGGACCTTTGGTATGATGCAGTCATCGTTTTCAAAGGGGATTTGGCAACATGTAACTGTTAATCAGAAATTTTTCTTTTAAGAGATCCTTTTAGAGTTATAATCACATATATCAATACATATAGAATACCTCATTACAACAACATTGAACATGTCACAGATTGGAAATAACATAAAGAGAGCTAGGAAAGTACTGCTTAAATCATTTATTATACAATAATATAATTAATATAATATAATATAATGTCATATATGACCATACAAACAACTGAGTGGAGCAGTATGTGGTAGAATGGAAACATCTTTACAGATTATAAATTTTTAATTAGGAAGGAGATATATGTAAATCAGTGTTTCTCATACAAGAATCTTTTAAAGTGTACATAAATGCAACAGTTATGATGAAAATCTATTAATGGATACACATTTCAAAACTCTAAGCAAGAAACAGTTAAGGCATTTTTTTTTTTCCTGTGGGGATGATTCAGAATCAGAAATATGATGGAGATTTACATATTAGCAGGTATCACTTGAGTTCTTGAGATAATCTTGAGCAAGTACATTTACGACTTTTTATTTGAAATAAAAGTTGCTAGTATGTCAAAATATACATATATGTAACATTGTATGGACTGAGCATGTTGTACTTATGGATTTAAGAGTGTGTGTATGAGTATGTGTTATTATGTGTGTGAATATGTCTATATGAGTTTGAGTGTGTGTTAAGACAATAATTAATGGAAAAAGAGACTACTTAAATTTGAAAGAGAGCAAGGAGAGTTATGTAGATTTGGAGGGAAAAAAGGGAGGAGGAAAATAAAAATCGTTATATTGTAATCTCAAAATATGAAATAAATAATCAAAAGTTACCTTGGTATAATCATTAACTTTTAAAATAATATATAATGGAATTTCTGCAGACACAAAAATAGAAATCTTTGCTTTAAAAAGGTTAATGTATGTTTAGGTAGAACACATTGTGATTGATATAATACTGTACAAGCAGAAATATTTCATATAAGATATGTATACTAAATTTGGAATTACCACTTGAGAACATCAAAACAGCTTCCTGAAGGTGGCTTTTAAGACAATCTTTCTCTGAGAGACAAGGGACATGGATGTAGAGATAAAAGTCAGGTCACAGTCCACAGGCTTGTGCAGACCACTCACTCTCAAAAACTTTTGTTTTTATCTAAAACAATTTTTGATTTTATATTAGATTGTTGAAAAATATTAGAGGCAGGGAAAAATTTGAAAACTTGGGAATCTCTTGTGTTTCTCTAAAGATTCTTTCCTGGAAACACAAGGGCTGTTGTTAAACACAGATGAGGCCGTGGGTATGATTTAGTTCCTGGGTATGATGTGATTGTAAAGCATCTGAGAGGAACACTGAGTAGAGAGATGTGGACCACCAGTAATGAAATAATTTGTAGATTATATTCTTGCCTGGATAGTGCCTGCTGTTCAGAGTTCAGTTGGTTTTGTTTGCTTGTTTAGATATTATAATATAATTACAGCATTTTTCCCTTCCCCTTTATTCCTCCAAGTCCTCCCTCATCATGGAAATGTCTCATGGAAGGAAACCAAATGAAATATAGTTATGTAGCCCAGAGCTAATGTATACATCTACAAAATTCTCCCATGCCTAAGGCTTAGAAAATTTTGCAGAAGAAATAGAGTAAGAGCCAGAGGATCAGGGAGTTTAAGTGAGAGTGTGTTTCCTTATAAAGTGTCCCTGCTTTTTTGTTTGTTTGTTTGTTTTTTAATCATTTGGCTAGGGGTGCCGTTGCTATGTCTTTGAGATCAGTGCATCACAGTTTAAGGGAAATTCTGACTCTCCTTGATGGCAACAAGAAGTGATAATCTACTTTTCCAGTTAATTGCATAGTCAGAGGAAAATCAGCAATCAGTACGAATGTCCCATGGGTCCCAGTGCAGTCATTTCCCTCTGAGCACCGGAGGGATTGCTGATTCTGCTACTATTATCTTTGCTCAAGTTGTGCTGTAGGGAGCACTAAGGCAAACACAAGGGCTTCTGGGCTTCATTAGGTCCAAGTAAGCACACAGATGCTGAGTACATCCTGGCGTGAGACTTGGGAGATGCGGAGTACATCCTGGCGTGGGACTTGGGAAATGCTGAGTACATCCTGGAGTGGGACTTGGGAAATGGAAGACAGCGCTTACATCTTCCCCTAAGTGCTACAAAGAAAATCAAGTCCAACGGAAAACTCATAAGGAGCCAGCTATGGGGACTTGCTTCATTAACAATTAATTGCATACTTGTAGGAACAGGCAAATCTGGCCATTGTGGATTCACTAATAGGTTCTTAAAAATAATGTTCAATGGATTAAAATATATACTCACAAGCAATCGCCCTCAAAACACGAGGCCTTGGTGGGCTCTAGATGTGACAAAATTCTTTATAGAATAATTTACAGATATTTGTGATATCTAAGTTAATGTTTATGTAAAAGATAGTATCAAAATAAGGGAACTCAATTTTTTGATAATAATAATTTAAAAGTATAAATATGACTATTAAGCCACATTCAGAAGTCTCAGTGCAGAAACACAAGTCTTGCAGTGCCTGTATCTCTTTGAAAAGTTTTATTGTTTTCATATTTGATGACCCCTTACTCCTGAGACAGGCTGGTAAACTAAGATATAGTTTCTTGTGTTTTACAAGGAGAGGTCTTAATAAAGTAATATAGCACCACATTAAGTGTAAGCTTCACAGCTTCCATAAAAGCTTCTTACAACCATTTACTTAAATTCAAGATTAATCTTTGCAACTGCAATTGGTTAAAGATCAGCTAAATTCTTTGCTATTCTCTGCAGTAAATACAAGAGTCTAATTTGTTCTCTTTACTGTTAAAGTAATAGTGACTAAGAGTCTGTGACAAAAATGACATAGTTAGGTTAGTTTTTTTTTTTTTTTTTTCTGAGACAGGGTTTCTCTGTATAGCCCTGGCTGTCCTGGAACTCACTTTGTAGACCAGGCTGGCCTCGAACTCAGAAATCCACCTGTCTCTGCCTCCCGAGTGCTGGGATTAAAGGTGTGCGCCACCACGCCCGGCTGTAGGTTTTAAGAAGCTTTGCAAGTACCACACAACCTACTAAGACACCTGGAAGCCATCCATGCAAGAGACCTAAGAGCCTTAGTAGAATGAGATTAGAGAGCCTCATAGAAGCTTGCCAGTTGAGCATTCCAGTTCAATCTAGCTTTGTAGACATCTCTAGCAGGTATCTGACATCTCTGTGAAGCCAGAATGTGGCTTCAATTTAACCTGTCACTCAGTTAAATATATCTGCATGTTTTCAACCAATGCACTTATATCCTCCCTGACTTTCCAGCTCACAAGTTCTTGGGATGCAACACACGGCATGTTTTTAAATGTTAAAGATGTTCAGGTTAGACATAAATAATTTGGACATTGGCTACAAATCTATTGTGTGTATTTACCACAAAGTGGTAAAATTACCACCTTAACTGTGATGATTGTCTGAAAATGAGTAAAAATTATATGACTGAGCAGGTAACTGAGGAAAAATTCAAAGTAAATCCAACTTGACTGTGTGTATGTGTGTGTTTGTTTCTGCCTGTGTTTGCTTCTGTTTGTATGTATGTGTCTATATGCCTATGTGTTTGTATGTGCTAGAGGGAGGAAAAGAGAGAGTATGTTTGTTCTAGAGATAAATAAAGTAGAAGAATGACTGTGTTGTTCTCATCTTTTAATGTCCATGTCTTTTAGGATACAAGATACTCACTTGCTCACAGCATCTCTGACAGCAGCTATTCCATAAAATTATTGTATCAGAGATATTTCTGCTAATAGCTTCTTTAAAATAATGTTCAATGGATTAAATATATACTCACAAGCAATCACCCTAAAAACATGAGGCCTTGGTGGGCTCTAGGTTTGACAAAGTTCTTTATAGAATAATTTACAGATATTTGTAAGAGGCGCTCACATTTTGAGATAACATTTTATTTGCAAATGGAACTCACAGATTCCCCAAAGGACATATTATTACCAAGAAAAAAATTTCCATGCAATTGTCTAGTCAATATTTATGAGAAAATTGATGCCTGTGACTTACATTAGGATACTTTTCAAATCAGTTTCATTTCTTGGGAGACTTATTCAATTCTGCATGCCAATGCCACACCTCAAATTGTACCCTCTATCTTTTCTTTTTCTTATAATTCCATCATACCTTTATTTTTATTGGACCTATTTTAAGATTTGTTTTATTTAATTACCTTCCACTAGAGAGAAAAAAGGAAAAACAAAATAAACCTTAGCAACATGATATCTGCTATATGAAAGGAGCATCAAGTCCTCCTTGGAATTCATTCTTAGAGAGCTCTAGATGATCCATGTGTTTCTCTTTGATCTCCTCCTTTGTATGTTGGAACCTCCTCCATCAGTCCATTGATTATCGAATAGTAAGTTCACACCTTTTCAGCTGTCTCTCAAATTAGTGTTTGGTTTTCATTGATTCTCATCCTTTTGTATTTCGCCTCAAAATTTTCTCTGACAACATGAGTTAAAGCTGTCCCTAGGATATATAAAATTTAAGAAGTGCGGGATAGTTAAAACTCTCAAGGATGATGCTCAAACAATTGGGGATACATGATAAGTTAAGTGTTAGCATTTCCCCTGTGAACAATTCTGAGTGCTCATCTGTATATGCAGCAGAATTGATGCAGGCTATTGTTGTTGTTTTGATTTTGTTTTTATTTTTGTTTGTTTTTGTTATTATTTATTTTTTAATCTCTCTCTGTCTCTCACTGACATTTTGATCTTTTCTTCTCTTTCTTCTTTTCTTATTAATTGCTTATTTTATATATATATATATATATATATATATATATATATATATATATATATATGCACTACATATGTGCAGTGCCCAAAAAGGCTAGAAGGCTTCTGAACCCCTGATACTGGAGATACAGATGCTCATAAGCTACCAAGTGGGAGTGGGCAGTGACCTTTTATCCTCTTCAAGAGTACTAAGTGTTCTTAACCAATGAGCCACCTCTCCAGCCCCTTGTCTAGTTCCTTAATTTTGTATTTCTCACTTTTGTTTTATGAATTTCATTCACAATAACATTTCTGAGCCCAATTCTTACCTATCAGCTTTGTTTGTAGAAAAACAAAAAGCAAGATAATATCACCTCACTTGGGAGTTAATCAATATGGTAAGTGCTAAAACCTAGTTATGGTTTTAATACAATATTCAAAGTTTCGTTTAAAGAAAAAATGAATAATTTTCATATTCCATCATTTTAAATAATTCCATCTTATTTTTAAAGAAGAAAAGATATGCACATTTTGAACTTAACAGATTAGAAACAGAAGTATAAACATTTAGACTTTAGAGGACTAAATATATCAGATTCATAATATCTTCTTGCAAATACTGTCTTAAGAAGCTTAATATAAATTTTGTTCTGTTAGTGTACAAGACTTAATCTTTTTACTAGGGCTATCTCTAAATTTGATATAGATAAAATGGCAATGGTTTTCAAATGTCAGTAGGAACTTAAGCTTCTAGTAATAGAAAAGTTTAATTAAGAATAACGAAACAATAGGATCACTGGTGAGTGGAACACACCATCAGTTCCAATCCAATTGTAACAGGCCTGTGACAGAAGGAAGAAGGACACCAGAGCCCTTCCTGACCAGAGGTTCCTTTTGATCAGTTCTGGTTTACCTTTGTTTCAAACAGACCAGAGAGCTCCACGATCCTCAAAGGAGACACCATTTCCAGGCACTGTAACACACCCAGGATCTTAGGACAACAGGATCCCAGGATAACAGGAGCTGGGTCACACCAGTATTTCAGAGTCTCAGAGGAGCTTGACTACTAAAAACTCTGACACACCCAGAATCTCAGGTTTACAGGAGCCCACAATCAAAGGATCACAGAGTAAGCTGGACTCTGAGGAGTTCTGAATCAACTGGGACTATAGGAAGGTCAAGCTACAATCAGATATATTGAGGGCAGCAAGCACTTGAGATAATCAGATGACAGGAGGCAAGTATAAGAACAGAAGCAGCAGAAACCAAGGTTACTTGGCATCATCAGAACCAAACTCTCCCACCATAGCAAGTTCTGGATACACCATCATTCAAGAAAAGCAAGACATGGATCTAAAGTCACTTCTTATGATGATGATGGAGGACTTTAAGAAGGAAATACAGGAAAACACAGGTAAACAGCTAGAAGTCTTTAAAGAGGAAACACAAAAAGTCCTTAGAAAGTTACAGGAAAATAGTACCAAACAGGTGATGGAATTGAACAAACCATCCAGGAACTAAAAATGGGAGTAGAAACAATAAAGAAAACCCAAAGGGAGACAACTCTGGAGATAGAAACCCTAGGAAAGAAATCAGGAACCATAGATGCAAGCATCAGCAACGGAATACATGAGATGGAAGAGAGAATCTCAGGTGTAGAAGATTCCTTAGGGAACATGGACACAACAATCAAAGAAAATGCAAAATGCAAAAAGATCCTAATTCAAAACATCCAGGAAATCCAGGACATAATGAGAAGACCAAACCTATGGATAATAGGAGTAGATGAGAATGAAGATTTTCAACCTTAAGGGACAGCAAATATCTTCAACAAAATTATAAAAGAAAACTACCCTAACCTAAAGAAAGAGATGCCCATGAACATACAAGAAGCTGACAGAACTCCAAATAGACTGGACCAGAAAAGAAATTCCTCCAGACACATAATAATCATAACAACAAATGCATTAAATAAATACAGAATATTAAAAGAAGTAAGGGCAAAATGTCAAGTAACATATAAAGGCAGGTCTAATAATGTTACTTCAGAGTTCTCACCAGAGACTATGAAAGCCAGAAGATCCTGGATAGATGTTATATAGACACTAAGAGAACACAAATGCCAGCTCAGGTTACTATACCCAGCAAAACTCTCAATTACAATAGAAGGAGAAACCAAAGTATTCCATGACAAAACCAAATTCACACAATACCTTTCCACAAATGAAGCCCTTCAAAGGATAATAATGGAAAAACACCAACACAAGGACAGAAACTACGCCCTAGAAAAAGCAAAAAGGTAGTCCTTCAACAAACCTAAAAAACGACAGTCACAAGAACAGAATCCCAAGTCTTACAACAAAAATAATAAGAAGCAACAATTACTTTTCCTTAATACCTCTTAAAATCAATGGGCTCAATTTCACAATAAAATACATAGACTAATAGACTGGTTACACAAACAGGACCCAACATTTTGCTGCTTACAGGAAACCCATCTCAGGGAAAAAGACAGTTACTACCACAGAGTGAAAGGCTGTAAAAACAATTTTCCAAGCAAACTGTCCCAAGAAACAAGCTGGATTAGCCATTCTAATATCAAATAAAATCGACTTCCATCCCAAAGTTATCAAAAAAGACAAGGAGGTGCATTTCATACTCATCAAAGTTAAAATCTTCCAAGATGAACTCTAAATTCTTAATATCTATAGGCCAAATGCAAGGTCAGCCACATTCATTAAAGAAACTTTAGTAAAGCTTAAAGCATACATTGCACCTCACACAATACTAGTGGGAGAATTCAACACTCCACTCTCATCAATGGACAGATTCTGGAAACAGAAACTAAACAGAGATACAGTGAAACCAACAGAAGTTATGAAACAAATGGTTTTTTCAAATATCTACAGAACATTTTATCCTAAAACAAAAGGATATACCTTCTTCTCAGCACCTCATGAAAACTTCTCCAAAACTGACCATATAATTGGTCACAAAACAGGCCTCAACAGATACAAAAATATTGAAATTGTCCCATGAATATTTTCAGATCACCATGGACTAAGGCAGATCTTCAATAACAACAACAAAAATAATAGAAAGCCAACATTCACATGGAACCTGAACAACACTCTCCTCAATGATAACACAGTCAAGGAAGAAATAAAGAAAAAATTAAAGACTTTTTAGAGTTTAATGAAAATGAAGCCACAATTTACCCAAACTTATTGGATACAATGAAAGCATTCCTAAGAGGAAAACTCATAGCTCTGAGTGCCTTCAAAAAGATGCTAGAAACAGCATACACTAGCAGCTTGACAGCACACCTAAAACTCTAGAACAAAAGGAAGCATATTCACTCAAGAGGAGTAGATGGCAGGAAATAATCAAACTCGGGCGAAATCAACCAAGTGGAAACAAAAAGAACTATTCAAAAATCAACCAAACCAGGAGCTGGTTCTTTGAGAAAATCAACAAAATCAGAAATGAAAAAGGAGACATAACAAGAGATACTGAGGAAATCCAAAACACCATCAGATCATTCTACACAAGGCTATACTCAACAAAACTGGAAAACCTGGATGAAATGGATAATTTTCTAGACAGATACCAGGTACCAAATTTAAATCAGGCAAATGGATGGATCTGGTGGGTATCTTCCTTAGTGAGATAACCCAATCACAAAAGATCTCACATGATATGCTCTCACTGGTAAATGGATATTAGCCCAGAAACTTAGAATACCCAAGATACAATTTGGAAAACATATGAAACTTAAGAAGAACAAAGATCAAAGGGTGGACACTTCAACCCTTTTTAGAATTGGGAACAAAACACCCATGGAAGGAGTTACATAGACAAAGTTTGGAGCTGAGATGAAAGAATGGACCATCCAGAGACTGCCACACCTAGGGATCCATCCCATAATCAGCCACCAAACACAGACACTATTTCATATGCCAGCAAGATTTTGCTGAAAGGACTCTGATATAGCTATAGCTTGTGAGGCTATGCCAGTGGCTGGCAAACACAGAAGTGGATGCTCACAGTCAGCTATTGGATGGAACACATGGCCCCCAATGGAGGAGCTAGAGAAAGTACCCAAGGAGCTGAAGTGGAACAACAATATGAACTAACCAGTACCCCCAAAGCTAGTGTCTCTTGTTGCATATGTAGCAGAAGATGGCCTATTTGGCCATCATTGGGAAGAGAGGCCCCTTGGTTTTGCCAACTTTATATGCCCCAGTACAGGGGAACGCCAGGGCCAAGAAGTCGGAGTAGTGTAGAGAGGAGCAGGGGGCAGGGTATAGGGGTATTTCAGAATAGCATTTGAAATGTAAATGAAGAAAATTCCTAATAAAAATTGGGAAAAAAAAGCATAATGAGACAATAATGCAGTGCTATGTAATTACATCTGTCAATAAAATATCATTACTGGGCTCTAATACATAACATTTTAAATGTTTTTTTTTTTTTCAGTTAAGGAATGAAGTATGTGCTATTCAGTTAGAGTCCACCTACTCATTTAGAGTAATTTTCCTAAATTAATGACAAAGGAAAACAATAATACAATGGAACAAAATAATGGCTAGCCAAATGGTAAAATTTGTGGAAGTTAAAAAGCTTTATTAAAGAAGTGGGAGTGAGTGGGCAGGGGAGCAGGGCGGGGGGAGGGGAGAGGGAACTTTTGGGATAGCATTTGAAATGTAAATTAAGAAAATATCTAATAAAAAATTGAAAAAAAAGCTTTATTAAAATAGGAAAAATGATGCATTATTATTCTTTATGATATATAGGATTAATGCCTACTTACTAAGAAGTAAATGGATCATTTATAACTCTCATTAGATAAAAAAATGCCTTTTTGGTTTTCATGTTCAGGCTAAAGTATGAGGGAAATTTCTGGAATGTTAATAAATATATCCTAGACACACACACACACACACACACACACACACACACACACACACACAAATGCCTTGTTTTGATTTAGGATCAAATATGTTATTTTGTATTTTTGAAGATTGTAGTCATTGGACATTCAGGCTCAATTACCTTGATGGATGACTTCCCATGAGCTTCTTAACAATGAGCTGCTGAAACAATAGGTCAAATAAAAATTCGAATGCCCTTTGAATTATTGGAGTTTCTGAATCACTTGTTAGTTATATTTAAAATTTTCTGAAAAATATCCATACTATTTATGTTGTCTATGAATATCATCCTCACCACCAAAAATTTACATAATTTTTTATCACTTTTAGTAATAGCTGCTTTCTTTTGCCTTTTTGGTAATACCTATTGTATCAGATATTAAGTTGTCTCTGCAGTCATTACTCATGGTTCTCTAGATAAAGAACCAACTTGCGTAGATCTGAACAGAACAATTTATTAATATGTGATCTATATATACAACACAATGCCATTTGGTTAAAAAGAAATGGAAAAGCTTGACTTTTGAGACATGAGTATGCTTTCCGGATATTATACTAAGTGAAATAAACCTTGTATGGAAAGATTATCATTTGATCTACTTTATCTATTGAATATAAACATACTGATCACAATAGAAGCAGATAGCAGGATGGTAGTGACTAGAGATTTGTATGGTTTGGAGAGAGAGGATAGAGAGATGTCAATCAAACAAAAAAGACTCTTTGTAGGAGGAAGTCATTGCACCACATGGTAAATGTAGTTGATAGAAATTGTGTTGTGTTTTGAAAAAGAATGCTGATACACTAGTGGATGTTAAGTGATATTATCATGAAAATAGCCTGTAAGGCAGCAAATATGCTAACTACCTACATTTAGTCATTTTTTTTTCTTTTCTTTTTTTGTCTGCCCATCTCTGTCTCTTGATATAAATATACTTGAAAACTGAATATATGTCCAAAATAAACATAGTTTTTAACTTGTATATGATTATGTGCATATTAATCTATGGTAACTGACATTGTATTCAGCAAGTAATCTTTTGGTAGCTACAGATCATAAAGACTATTTGCTTGTAAGGGAGGGTGATCCACCAAGGAAGACCTTTCTATTATAATAACAAATGAAATCAGATTTTCTTTGAATTTTTCCTTTAATGCTTTATATTTATTTATATGGCCTGTACGTATTCATACAGTTCATTTACATATCACCATTACCTACACTAGTCTATGTGCTCCAATATTGTTATTTTAGCTTGACTTTGAAATCAATATTTTTTTTCAATTTTTATTATTTCAGTTATTTACATTCTAGTCATTTTCTCCCTCTCTGTACCCCTCTCATAGTTCCTTATCCCATTCCTCAACTCCCTTGCCTCCAGAAGGATGTTCAATTTCCATCAGTCTTCCCCATTTCCTGGGGCCTGAAGTCTATCAAGGATTAGCTCATCTTCTCCCACTAAGGCCTGAACAGGCAAATCTCTGCTATATTTATGCCAGGGGCATCATACTGGCCCCTGTATGTTCCTTGTAGGTGGCTTAGTCTCTGGGAGCTCCCTGGGGTCTGGGTAAGTTGAGATTGCTGGCCTTCCTATAGGGTCACTCTCCCCTTCAGCTTCTTCAATTTTTCCTCTAATTCAACAATAAGAGTCCCCTACATCAGTTCAATGGTTGGGTCAAAGTATATGCTTCTGTCTCAAACAGCTGCTGTTAGGAGCTCTCAGGGAAAGCCATGCTAGGCTCTTGTCTGTAAGCATATCATAGCATCAGTGATAGTGTCAGGCCTTGATTCCTTTTTGTCCCTGTAGTTCTTTTAGACAAGAACAGTTCTAGGTCAGAAATTTTGACTATGGGTTGGCAAAGTCTTCACATTCCCTCCCCCCAGTGTTAGGTATTTTGGCTGAGGTCACGCCCATTGAGTCCTTAGAGTATATCTTCTCCTGAGTCTCTGGTGCTTTCTAGAGGGAACCCTGCCTTTAAATCCCTGATGTTGCTTATCTCCATTAACTCTCTTGGCCAACTGGGCTTTTCTTCTGTGCCCCCACCTGACCCTGTTCCCCTTTTCACCTAACCCTCCCCTCTCCCACCCAGGTTCCTCCCTTTCTCTTCTCCAATGACTATTTCCTTCCCCTTTCTAAGTGAAATTGAAGCATCTAACTTGGGTATTTCTAATTATTATACTTATATATAATGGTGGGTTGTGACCTAGGTATTATATATTTTGGCTAATATACACTAATTAATGAGTAAACATCATGTAGACCCTTTTGGGTCTGAGTTGCCTCTCTTAGGATATTTTTTAGTTCCATCCATTTGCCTACCAAATTTATGATGTCCTCACTTTTAGTAGCTGAATAGTATTCCATTGTATAATGAATCACATTTTCTGTATCCTTCCCTTGGTTGTGGGACATCTGGGTTGTTTCCATCTTCTGGCTACTACAAATAAGGCAGCTATGAACATGGTGTAGTGTGGTAGGGGCATCTTTTGGGTATATGACCAAAGTTGTATAGCTAGGTTTTCAGGTAGAACTATTTCAATTTTCCTGAGGAACTAACAGATTGATTTCAAGAGTGGTTGTACCAGTTAACAATCCCACCAGCAATGGATGAGTGATCCTCTTTCTTAACATCCTTGCCAGCATGTGCCATCACTTCAGATTTTTATCTTAGAAAATAATCACTGGAGGAAAGAAAGGGAGAAACCTGGGTAGGAGAGAGAAGGATGAGGTAAAAAGGGGAACAGCATCAGGTGGGGGCAGACAAGAGAAGCCCAGTTCTGATTTGTTTGAAGATAAATCTCCGGGTTGTTTAGATTTCCATTTCCATGATGACTAAGGACTTTGACCATTTTTTTTTAAGTGCCAATCAAGATTCTTCTGCTGTGAATTTTCTGTTTAGCTTAGTATATATATCCCAACTTCATATGGACATACATAAAAACCTAGAATAGCCAAAACAATTCTCAGCAATAAAAGAACTTCTGGGTGACTCACTATCCCTGACCTCAAGCTGTACTATGAAACAATAGTGATTTAAAAAAAAAACAACCCTATATGGTATTACTATAGAGACAGGTTGAGCAATGGAATAGACTCAAAGAACTAGGAGTAAATCCACACACCTATGGAAGCTTGATCTTTAACAAAGAAGCCAAAGATATACATTGGAAAAAGAAAGCATGTTCAATAAATTGTGCTAGTCTAATTGCAGGTCTGTTTTTAGGAGAATGGAATTTGACCCATATTTATCACTTTGCACAAAGCTTAAGTCCAAGTGGATTAAAGACTTCAAGCAAAAACTATACACACTGAATCTAATAGAAGAAAAAGTGGGAAAGAGCCTCAAACCCACTGGCACAAGGGGAAATTTCCTGAATAGAAAGGCCCAGGCTCTAAGATCAATAATTGATAAATGATAAATGGGATCTCACGAAACTGTAAGTCAAAATACACCATCAATAGGACAAATCAGCAACCTACAGATTGGGAAAAAATCTTCACGAACCCTACATCTGCCAGAGGGCTAATGTCAAAAATATATAAAGAACTCAAAACATTAACCTTGATAAAAACCAACTAACCCAGTGAATATAGGATTCTAATTCCTGTTTTGCAGCAGTTTCTTATTTTAGTTATATTAACTATCTGTAATTAATAACAGCTTTACTAATTGTCTTTCTTATTGATGTGATTAAATTCCCAACAATCAAGAAACCGAAAAGCCACAGGCATATTTGACTAACGATTTAAGAAGCCATCATGTTATTAAAGCCATGGCAAACAAGAGCATGTAATGGCCTGAATACACTGGCTCAATAGTCGGGAAGTAGAGGGATAAAATCTGATGTTTCACTTGCCTTCTCTTCTGTAAAGTTGACATTAGCTTGTAGAATAGTCATCCCACCATTTAGAATAGATTTTGTATCTTCAGTTAAGCCTTTCTAGAAATGCCTTCATAGACTTTCTCAAAGGTATACTTCCAGAGTAAGTCTAAATCCCATGATGTTGTCAATCAAGTTTTATTATCACATCAGTTGATTGGCTGCTTAGCATCTTAAAATGTGCTATGCATGGTTTCTGTGAATCATCTGTTTGCCATTGCTTAACTTGGGCCTGTACTCTGACAGAGTTGCAACTGAGCTTTTGTGGGCCTGATATGCCATCAATCCACACAGTATTTAGTAGAATTTGGTTGCTCACAAACTAAATTAAGAATGCTGGTTCAGATCTGAAAAAATGTTCAACATCCTTAATCATCAGGGAAATGCAAATCAAAACAACCCTGAGATTCTACCTCATACCAGTCAGAATGGCTAAGATCAAAAATTCAGGTGACAGCAGATGCTGGCGAGGATATGGAGAAAGAGGAACACTCCTCCATTGCTGGTGGGATTGCAAGCTTGTACAACCACTCTGGAAGTCAGTCTGGCGTTTTCTCAGAAAATTGGACATAGTACTACCTGAGGATCCAGTAATACCTCTCCTGGGCATATACCCAGATGTTCCAACTGGTAAAAAGGACACATGTTCCACTATGTTCATAGCAGCCTTATTTATAATAGCCAGAAGCTGGAAAGAACCCAGATGTCTCTCAACAGAGGAATGGATACAGAAAATGTGGTACATTTACACAATGGAGTACTATTCTGCTATTTAAAAAAATGAATTTATGGTGGCGCATGCCTTTAATCCCAGCACTCGGGAGGCAGAGCCAGGCGGATTTCTGAGTTCGAGGCCAGCTTGGTCTACAAAGTGAGTTCCAGGACAGCCAGGGCTACACAGAGAAACCCTGTCTTGAAAAACTAAAAAAAAAAAAAAAAAAAATGAATTTATGAAATTCTTGGGCAAATGGATGTATCTGGAGGACATAATCCTTAGTGAGGTAACCCAATCACAAAAGAAGTCATTGGATATGCGCTCACTGATAAATGGATATTAGCCCAGAATCTTAGAATACCCAAGATACAATTTGCAAAACACAAGAAAATCAAGAAGGAAAACCAGCACGTGGATACTTCATTCCTCCTTTGAATAGGAAACAAAATACCCATGAAAGGAGTTACAGAGACAAAGTTTAGAGCTAAGTTGAAAGGATGGACCATACAGAGACTAACCCACCAGGGGATCCATCCCATAACCAGCCACTAAACTCAGACACTATTGCATAGGACAGCAAGTGTTTACTGAAGGGACACTGATATAGCTGTCTCGTACAGAAGTGGATGCTCACAGTCATCTATAAGATGGAGCACAGGGTCCATATTGGAGAAGCTAGAGATAGAACCCTAGGAGCTGAAGGGGTCTGCAACCCTAGAAGAGGAACAACAATATGAACTAACCAGAACCCCCAGAACTCATGTCTCTAGCTCCATATGTAGCAGAAGATGGCCTAGTCTGCCATCATTGGGAGGAGAGGCCCCTTGTTATTGCAATCTTTATATGCCCAATACGGGTGAATGCCAGGGCCAAGAAGTGGGAGTGGGTGGGGAGGGGAACAGGGCGGTGGGAGGGGGAGGGGACTTTTGGGATAGCATTTGAAATGTAAATTAAGAAAATATCTAATAAAAAATTTGATTAAAAAAAAAAAGAATGCTGGTTCAGTTCTTACTTGGGTTTGTGGTGGTTTGAATATGCTTGGCCCATGGGATGTGGCACTATTAGAAGATATGGCCTTGTTGGAGTAGGTGTGGCTTTGTTGGAGGAAGTTTATTATTGTGGGGGTAGGTTTTGAAGTGCAAAAGAAAGCCTTTTCTTAGCTGCCTGAAGATGGCAGTCTTCTGTTTGCCTTAAGTGGGGAGGTCTGGTGGTGGATGGGGGAATTTCTCTTAGAGACAGGTGGGAGGAAGAATGGGATGAGGAACTGTGGGAAGGCAGACTGGGAGGCAGGTAGCAACTAGTTTGTAGAAAGAAAGAAAGAAAGAAAGAAAGAAAGAAAGAAAGAAAAAAAGAGAGAGAGAGAGAGAGAGAGAGAGAGAGAGAGAGAGAGAGAGAGGGAGGGAGGGAGGGAGGGAGGGAGAGAGAGAGAAGAAAAAAAATATGTAGAACTCTCAGTGTGGGGCAAGTGGACAGTGCCACTAGACAAAAGAACTGGTAAAGTTTAGTGAGCCCAAACCCCATGAAACTAAGAACAGAGTACAGTGGGCATAAGGCCAACCCCCATCCAAACTACTTGCTCTGGAACATGTAACTACACATCCCACTGAGAGGACCATGACGATCAGTAATGTAAAAAAAGATCCTTGAAGTCCTTTCCCGTGCTAGTAGAGAATCACTACCATCTCAAAGTGAGCCAAGGGGAAGCATGCACTACCCTATTCCTCAATGTTTAAAAGGTCCCTATCCACATGGAATAAAGTGCACAAATTATTTCACTAAGAAATGCCAGAGAGTGGCTGTTTTACTGAGTTGTTAACACTTTGGGGAAGAGTTTTCTCTCTGAAGCATTGTTGGACCTTAGATTCACCATGTAGGCTGGTCTCACGCCCCTGCTTTCCCTGCAGCCACTGTCACTCATTGACACTCACCACTGCCTTCTGCTGTTGCTGCCCTTGCTGCTGGCATTGGTACTGTCTGGGATCCTGGCTACCTGTTCTGCAAGGGCATCCCATCTGAGAGCCATTTCCAGCTGGACCATAGATCCACAGAACCCCTGGTTCTGCAGAGAATAACATCTCAGCTCCTCCATCACCATGTCTGCCTAGACACTGCCATGATTTTTGCCATGATGATAATGGAAATGAACTTTTGAACCAGTAAGACAGTCCCAATTAAATGTTTCCCTTTATAAGACTTGCCTTGATCATGGTGTCTCTTCATAGCAATGGAAACCCTGAATAAGCAAGTTTCTATCTCAAAGCTGCTCTGAAGAATTTTCCACATAGCACTATTCTACTGAACAGTGACTTTGTGACTGTGAAAGTAGAGATAACCATAGAAAGAATCTGTTAGTAAGATGGCGATACCAGATAGGAAGAGTTGCACTAGTTACTTTTCTCTTGATGCAATAAAATAATAATGAAAGCATTTTAAGGAAGGAAGAATTTAATTTGGCTTATAGTTCAAATTTATAGTCAATAACACAGAGAAGTCACAGTGGCAGAATAATGCAAAAGCTTACTATGTTACATCTTCAGTTAGGTTCCAGAGAGTGCTGTCTGCTGGTGCTCAGCTCACTTTCTCCTTGTTATTCTAAGCCCCCGGCACATGAAATCACATTACCTTCAACATAGTACCACAATGACTAACCTATTTCTGTACTACCTCACATATTTTATCATAGCTTTGTCTGAAAAGGAATTAAAATTCCTCTTATGTTAATCACCAATATTACTGATCACAGTGATAAATACCAATCATGTGGTAATGTCCACATAGTATATAATCATGGTGCCCAAACAGAAGAGCTCACAAGGACTTTGACATTCTGAGAATATTTTCAACTTTCAATAGTGTGTGAGACTTTAATCTGACACTGAAAAGCATAACCAGGCATATTGGTGAAAACCTGCTGTCTCTGCACTCAGGAGGTGGAAACAAGAGAATTGAAAGTTCAAGGTCATTTTCGACTACATGGACAGTTCAGGGCCATGCTGGGCCACGTGAAGCTCTGCTTCAGCAAAGAAAAATAAAACATAGCAAAGCACATAAACCCAAGTAGAATGGGGGAAAGACATAGAATGTGTTAGAGGAAGCAGCAAAGGTGAAAATATATTTGTGTGAATTCAAGAGGAAAGAGAGGGTGCTGGGCTACTGGAAGAAGATGTTCATTTTGGAAAGTGGTAACAATTTTTCACACAGAGGAACCTTTCTACATGCAACAGACCACTCTTATGGACATTAACATACTGGTATTCATTACTTTCCTGGTTCTTGTCACCAAGTATACAATAAGCAAGTATACAATAAGTATACACCAAGTACTTAAAGGAGGAAGGAGTGTTCACTGTCCAGAGGCAGAATCTATCATGGCAAGAAAAGCCATGAAAACAAGAGAAGCTCATGCTGGGGCAATGGGAGCTTTGTTCACACCTGGCTGGGTTAGGAATACCCCCTGTGATTTCTCATCTTTCCTTTTTTTTGTTTTTTTTTTGTTTTTTTTTTTTGTTTTGTTTTCTGGGACTTTAGCCAATGCTACTGTGTCGCCATTTCAGGATGGATCTTTACTTCTCATTTAAACATCTCTGAAACATGTTCTCACCGACAGAACTAGAGATGTGTCTCCTAGATTATTCGAACCCAGACAAATTTTACCATGAAATGTAAATGCCAGAGCATATACTTTTACCCAAACATATCATTTTACATTGTTACAACCCGACTATGGGAACCATAGTCTCATGATCATGACACAAGGCACAATGCATTCAGTCTAGTTTTAAAAGTACTAATATTCTAAGCAGTTTTATTACTGTTTAGAGTCCATATTCCCAAACTAGTCTTTGGTTCAAGGCAATCTTTTATTTGTGAGCTTCTATAAATTAAAAAGAGAAAAAAAAAAGTAAGTTTGTACACACAGTACCACAGAGTTGTTCTCATCCCAAACAGAACAACTATTAAACTAGCTATGAAAATTTTCATCAGGTTTTGAATAGCCTTCAGTCTAGGGTTCAAGACAATGGGGCTTGTTACATAAATTAGATGAGTTTTCCTTCCCTAGTTAGATCTTTCTTTAAACAACCCCCTCACCAATTTACACACAGGGTTGAGTCTTTTAAATTATTCTAAATCTGGTCAAACAGACAAAAAGATTAACCTTTACAATACAGAGTCCTCAGAGTACTTTTTAGAGAAAGAAAATATTGTTCATAGTCTCACAAATAATAAAAGTTGGTTCTAGTTAGGCACTTGTCAAACTTGTAAGTTAGTCGTTGTAGGGAATTTGACTCAATCCCAATATCTGGAGTCATAACTCATGGCCAAAAACTAAGTTAAAGCGCTTAAATGTATTTTAAGGAATGAAAACTTTCTGTAATTCACACCACCAAGCACAACTTTGTTGGTTATAGTCCTATAATCCCAGAGAAGTCCTACAGCCTACATATACTCGTTTACTATTCGTTAACATAGAAATGAGATAGGCTCCCTTATCATGTATGTGTACTTATTCAAGTATGTGAGAATGGGCATCTTCGTGCCTTAGACGATGGTTCAGAGAACAATCCCAGTTGTCTGTCCTTTTCTGGTCTGAGGATATGCTAAACTTCATCTCTTTTTTTTTTTTTTTTTATTCAATAAAGAGAACATATATTGATCATAATGTGTGGTGTGTATAAAAACTACCCAGTTTATTTAAGTAGTGCAACATTGCCAATATATGGTAGGTATTTAGAAATCCTTGGTGATGTCTTTCAATTTATTTTATTATATCTGTAAATTTCAGTATAATAGGGATAGGAGAAGATAATCAAGAATAAGACTTTTATGTCTTGCTATTCATTTATTGGTAAATATTTAAGAAATTAATATTTTCATATTTAGATGTTAAGTAACTAAGGAAAAACATAACAAATACAAGAAATAATATCTTTGTTTAGACATGATTTAGGTCATAACATAATAATGTATAATACTCTTTATAATTTAGTAAACTAGTAAATACTAAATTATAACACAAATTACTGAAGATATCTATGTGACCTAAATTCAAGTCTATTATAATTGGTATGCTAAACAGAATGTTGTCTCATATAACAACAGAATTTAGCTATGAGGAAAAAAATGTAATAACTTTGCACTCATGCTTTGCATACTTAAAAACACTGTTTTCAAGAATAGATTTTGTTTTCAAACTATGAAGAATATAAAGATGTGACTTATATCTTCCTGACCCATGTAAATATAATCTCCCTCAATTTCAATATTCTGTATTAGTGTGGCATTGTGTCATATATATATAAATGTTGAGCCTAGACTTTCATATTATTTCTCCACTGAAGTCTATAATTTATATCAAGGCTCATTCTCTTTTTTTCCCAATTTTTATTAGATATTTTCTTCATTTACATTTCACATGTTATCCCAAAAGTCCCCTAAACCCTCCCCCATCCCCCACCCTGCTCCCCTACCCACCCACTCCCACATTTTGGCCCTAGCGTTCCCCTGTACTGGGCATATAAAGTTTGCATGACCAAGGGGCCTCTCTTCCCAATGATGGCCAACTAGGCCATCTTCTTCTATATATGCAGCTAGAGACATGAGCTCTGGGGGTACTAGTTAGTTCATGTTGTTCTTCCACCTATAAGGTTGAAGACCCCTTCAGTTCCTTGGGTACTTTCGCTAGCTCTCAAGGCTCATTCTTGATGGTACATCTTCTATACGTTTAGATCAATGCTCACTGACATGG
Organism: Mus minutoides; assembly: GCA_902729485.2. Lineage (NCBI taxonomy): Eukaryota > Metazoa > Chordata > Mammalia > Rodentia > Muridae > Mus > Mus minutoides. Next base: position 320,559 of record LR750099.1, on the reverse strand, counting down.
ATTTGTGGTTATTACATAATCAAGAGTGTCTTTACTACCCTAAGCATATTCTGTGCTCAGCTATTCATTACTTTCTTTTTACCATTTCTAAAGACTACTTATGTTTTAATTGTCTATATTGTTTTTCTATTTTCAGAGTGTCGTATTGTTAGAATAATATGCTATGTTGTCATTTCAACAAGCAATATGGGTGATTTCAGTAAGCAATATGCCTTTAAGTTTCCTCTTTGTTTTTATATGATAACTCTTTTGTTTTCAAGAATGGAATAACTTTCTATCCTCTAGACATACCAAGCCTTATTTATTCATTTGCTTCCTGAAGAACATCTTGGTTGATTCCCAGTTTTTGCAGCAATGAATAAAAACTGCTATAAACATCTATGTGAAGGTTTTTATGTAGACATATGTTTTTACTTCCTTTGGGTAAGCTCCAAGGAACATGATTGCTGGGTTGTACAGTAAGGGTATATTTAGTTCTGTGAGAACATGGTAAACTGTCTTCCAGAGAGACTGCACCATTTTGGATGTCCACCAACAGTGAATGTCAGCTCCTGTTACTGTATATACACCCCATTATTTGGTGTTTTCAGTGTCCTGAACTTTGGAAGTACAAGAGGTATGCAATGTGGATTGATATTCACTGGTTTGTTTGTTTACTTTTCTATATCATGTTCCTACTTTTAAATTGATTCTATACTTCCTGGCAACTTTTTTTTCAGATATTCCATGAAAATCACAGCCAAAGTGTGGATGGAGCTTGGGGACTCTTATGGAAGAACAGGAGGAAGGATGGTGGGTCCTGAAGGAGATAGGAACTCCACAGGAAGACCAATTGAGTCAGCTAACCTGGACTTTTGGGGCTCTCAGAGACAAAACCACCAACCAAAGAACATCCAAGGTTGGACCTAGGCCTCCCCACACATATGAAGCAGATGTACAGCTTGGTCTTTATGTGGGTCCTTGTGGGTCGTGAGTGTAGGGGAAAGATGGGGGAGGGAGAGAGCCTGCATCCCACCAGAGTTCCTGTGCTCTGAGCAGGCAGACATAGGAGAACTGTGAGAGGACTGCTGGATGCTTTCCGCTCTGCCCTGGGTGGGCATCTGGCTATGTGAAACCACTGATCCCACTCGGTGGGGGGGTGAACAAGTGGCAGCCCCCATACTAGGTTCTCAGTCTCTGGCATCCCACTCTGAATACTGCAGAGGAGATGAGAACAGAAGAGGGTCCCCGGAGCAGCACCAGGCCTCAGAGCAGGCAGGGGGAGAAGGCTCCCATGCAGGCAAGAGTCTTTAGCCTGGTCCCTGTCTGGAGCACAGGAAGGCCTTGATGAACAGAGATAGTCTATGGTTTTAGAGCTTTATTGTAGAAAGGCAGGGTGAAGGAAAGAAAGTAGAAAGAGAGAGAGAGAGAGAGAGAGAGAGAGAGAGAGAGAGACTGGCCATGGCCAAGAGGAGAGAAAGGGTGAGGGAAAGAGAGAAAGAGACTAAGAAAGGTTGAAAGCTTAAGAGAATAAAAGAAAGAGTAAGACGGAGAGGAGAAGGAGAGTGAGGTGGGGCCAAGCAGCCCCTCTTATAGTGGGATTGTTATCTTGTTGTTATTAGGTAACTGAGGAGGAATCTAGCCTCAAGGTAAGAAGCTTGGGACATTTTGTACATGACTACTAGCCACATGCTTTTCTCTCTCTCTCTCTCTCTCTCTCTCTCTCTCTCTCTCTCTCTCTCTCTCTTATTTATGCCATTTTTTTCATTAGATATTTTCTTCAATTACATTTCAAATGCTATCCTCAAAGCCTCCTACACCCTCCCCTTGTCCTGCTCCCCAACTCGCCCACTCCAGCTTCCTGGCCCTGGCATTCCCCTATACTGGGGAATATGCAATACCAAGGGCCTCTCCTCCTACTGATGTCCAACAAGGCCATCCTCTGCCACATATGTGGCCAGCATCCTGGGTCACTCCATGTGTATTCTTTGGTTGGTGGTCCAGTCTTAGAGAGCTCTGAGTGTCTGGCTTGCTGACACTGTTGCTCCCTCCATGGTGTTGCAAACCCCCTCAGCTCTTTCAGTCCCTTCTTCAAATCCTCCATTAGGGAGCCACCATCTCATTCCAATGGTTGGCTGAGAGCTTCTGCCTCTGTCTTAGTCAGGCTCTGGCAGAACTTCTCAGGATACAACCATATCAGAAAGCACTTCCAGGCATTCACTATAACGTCTATTTAATGACTGTATATGGGATGGATCCCCAGGTGGGACAGGCTCTTACATTCAGTCTCTGCTCCACACTTTGTCTCCATTTTTCCTCCTGTGAGTATTTTGTACACCCTTCCAAAAATAACTGAAGCATTCACATTTTGGTCTTCCTTCCTTCTTCTTATGCTTTGTATGATCTGTGAATTGAATCTGTGGTATTTCAAACTTTTGGGGTAATATCCACTTATCAGTGAGTACAGACTCTGTTTGTCCTTTTGTTACTGAGTTACCTCACTCAGATGATATTTTCAAGTTCCATCCTTTTGTCTGTGAATTTCATGAAGTCATTGTTTTTAATAGCTGAGTAGTATGCCATGGTGTAAATGTACCACATTTTCTGTTGAGGGAAATTTGGGTTGTTTCCAGATTCTGGTTATTATAAATATGGCTGTGATGAACACAGTGGAGCATGTGTCCTTTCTACATGTTGAAGCATCTTCTGGGTGTATGTCCAAGAGAGGTGTAGCTGGGTGTTCAGGTAGTAATATTTCCAATTTTTGAGGAAACACCAGATTGATTTCTAGAGTAGTTGTAGCAGCTTGCAATCCCTCCAGCAATGGAGGAGTGTTCCTCTTTCTCCACATCCTCACCAGCATTTTCTGTCACCCGAGTTTTTGATCTTAGCCATTCTGACTGGTGTGAGGTAGAATCTCAGGGATTTTTTTTTCTTTTGATTTGCATTTCCCTGATGACTAAGGATATTGAACATAAATGTAGGTGATTCTCAGCCATTTGATATTCCTCAGTTTAAAATTCTTTGTTTAGCTCTATACCCAGTTTTAATGGGGTTATATGGTTCTCTGTGATCTAACTTCTTGAGTTCTTTGTATAGGTTGAATATTAGCCCTCTATCACATGTAGGATTGGTAAAGATCTTTTCCCAATCTGTTGGTATCTGGTTTGTACTATTGACAGTGTCCTTTGCCTTACAAAAGCTTTGCAATTGTATGAGGTTCCATTTGTAGATTTTTGATCTTAGAGCAAAAGCCTCTGAGGTTCTGTTCAGGAACTTTACCCCTGTGCCCATGTGTTCAAGGCTTGTTCTCACTTTTCTATTAGATTCAGTTTATTTGGTTTTATATGAAGGTCCTTGATCCACTTGGACTTGAGCTTTGTATAGGGAGATAAGAATGGAACCATTTGCATTCTTCTACATGTTGACCACCAGTTGAAGAAACACCATTTGTTGAAAATGTCTTTTTTCCACTGGATGGTTTTAGCTCCTTTGTCAAGATCAAGTGACCATAGGTGTGTGGGTTCATTTCTGGATCTTCAATTCTATCCCATTGTTCCTGTCTGTCACTGTACCAATACCATGCAGTTTTTATCACTGTTACTCTGTAGTACAGCTTGAGGTCAGGCATGGCGATTCTCCCAGAAGTTCTTTTATTGTTGAGACTAGTTGTTGCTATCCTGTTTTTTTTTTTTTTTTTATTATCCCAAATGAATTTGAGCATTAGCTCTTTTAAACTCTATGAAGTATTGAGTTGGAATTTTGATAGGGATTGCACTAAATCTGTAGATTTCTTTCCACAAGATGGCCCTTTTTACTATATTTGTCCTGCCAATCCAAAAGCATGGGAGATCTTTCCATCTTCTGAAGTCTTCTTTGATTTCTTTCTTTAGAGACTTGAAGTTCTTGTCATAGAGATCTTTAATTTGTTTGGTTAGAGTCACACCAAGATTCTTTATATTGTTTTTGGCTATTGTGAAGGCTGTCATTTACTTAATTTCTTTCTCAGTCTTTTTATCCTTTGAGTAGAGGAAGGCTACTGATTTGTTTGAGTTAATTTTATATCCAGCAACTTTGCTGAAGTTGTTTATCAGCTATAGGAGTTCTCTGGTGGAATTTTTGGGGTAACTTAATTGTACTATCATATTATCTGCAAATAGTGGTAACTTGATTTATTCCTTTCCAATTTATATCCCACTTACCTCCTTCTGTGGTCTAATTTCTCTAGCTATAACTTCAAGTACTATAATGAATAGATAGGGAGAGAGGGCAGTCTTGTCTAGTCCCTGATTTTAGTGGGATTGCTTCAAGTTTCTCTCCATTTAGTTTGATCTTGGCTACTGGTGTGCTGCATATTGCTTTTACTATGTTTAGGTATGGGCCTTGAATTCATGCTCTTTAACATGAAGGGATGTTGAATTTTGTCAAATGCCTTTTCAGCATCTAAAGAAATGATCATGTGATTTTTGTCTTTGATTTTTTTTTTTTTTGTAGTGGGTTACATTAATGGATTTTTATATATTGAACCATCCCTGCCATCATGGGATGAAGCCTACTTGATCATGGTGAATGATCATTTTGATATGTTCTTGGATTCAGTTTGGTAGAATTTTATTGAGTATATTTGCATTGATATTCATAAGGGAAATTGGTCTGAAGTTCTCTTTCTTCCTTGGGTCTTTGTGAGGTTTTGGTATTAGTGTAAACATGGCTTTATAGAAAGAATTGGGTAGTGTGCCTTCTGTTTCTATTTTATGCAATAGTTTGAAGAGTATTGGTATTAGGTCTTCTTGGAAGGACTGAAAGAATTCTGCACTAAACCCATCCAGTCCTGGGCTTTTTGGTTGGGAGGGATTAAATGACTTCTTCTGTTACTTTATTGGATATTGGACTGTTTAGATGGTTTATCTCATCCTGAATTAACTTTGATATTTGGTATCTGTCTAGAAAATTGTCCATTTCATCCAGGTTTTCCAGTTTTGTTGAGTAGAGGCTTTTGTAGTAGAATCTGATGATTTTTTGAGTTTCTTTGGTTTCTGTTGTTATATCTCCCTTTTCATTTCTGATTTTGTTAATTTGGATGCTGTCTCTGTGCCCTCTGGTTAGTCTGGCTAAGGGTTTATCTATCTTGTTGATTTTCTCAAAGAACCAATTCCTGTTAATTCTTTGTATAGTTCTTTTGTTTCTACTTGGTTGATTTCAACCCTGAGTTTATTTCCTGCTGTCTAGTCCTCTCGGGCATATTTGATTTTTTTTAATTATTTTTTTTCTTTTAAGATTTTTTAATTTTTTATTTATATGAGTACACTGTCGTTGTCTTCAGACACACCAGAAGAGGGCGTTAGGTTCCATTACAGATGGTTGCGAGCCACCATGTAGTTGCTGGGAATTGAACTCAAGACCTCTGGAAGAGCAGTCAATACTCTTAACCGCTGAGCCATCTCTCCATCCCTTATTTGCTTTTTAAAAATTTATTTATTTATTTATTTTTTATTGTTGTAGAGCTTTCAGGTGTGCTGTTAAGCCCCTAGAGTATGCTTTCTCCAGTTTCTCTTTGGAGGCACCCAGAGCTATGAGTTTATCAGGTTTAGTTCTGTGGTGGAATTTTTGGGCTCACTTATATATACTATCATATCATCTGCAAATAGTAATATTTTGATTTTTTCCTTTCTAATTTGTATTTCTTTGATCTCCTTTTGTTGTCTAATTGCTTTGGCTAGGATTTCAAGTACTAAATAGGTATTGAGAGATTTGACAGCATTGTCTAGTCCCTGATTTTAGTTGGATTGCTTCCAGTTTCTTACCATTTAGTTTGATGTTGGCTACTGGTTTGCTGTATATTGCTCTTATTATGTATAGGTATGGTCCTTGAATTCCTGATCTTTCCAAGACTTTTATGAAGGTGTGTTGGACTTTGTTGAATGCTTTCTCAGCATCTAATGAGATGACTATGTGGTTTTGTGTTTGATTTTGTTTATATAGTAGATTATATTGATGGATTTCCATATAATAAACCATGCTTGCATCCTTGGGATGAAGCCTAATTGATTATGATGAATGATGGTTTTGATGTGTTCTTGAATTTGGTTTGCGAGAATTTTATTGAATATTTTTGCATCGATATTTATAAGGGAAATTGGTCTAAAGTTCTCTTCTTTTGTTGGTTCTTTGTGTTGTTTAGGTATCAGAGTAATTGTGGCATCATTGAACAAATTGGATAGAGTACCTTCTGTTTCTTTTCTTTTCTTTTTTAGTATGATCTTATGATTTTTTGGATTTCCTCAGATTCTGTTGTTATGTCTCTCTTTTCATTTCTGATTTTGTTAATTAGGATACTGTCCCTGTGCCCTCTACTTAGTCTGGCTAGGAGCTTATCTATCCTGTTGATTTTCTCAAAGAACCAGCTCCTGTTTGCTTGATTGTTTGAATAGTACTTTTTGTTTCGACTTGGTTGATTTCAGCCCTGAGTTTGATTATTTCCTGCCATCCTCGCCTATTGTGTGAATTTGGTTCCTTTCTTTCTAGAGCTTTTAGGTATGCTGTCAAGCTGTTATCATATTCTCGCTCCAGCTTCTTTTTGGAGGCACTTAGAGCTACCAGTTTTCTTCTTAGGACTGCTTTCATTGTGTTCCATAAGTTTTGGTATGTTGTGGCTTCATTTTCATTAAACTCTAAAATGTCTTTAATTTCTTTCTTTATTTCTTCCTTGACCAAGTTATCATTGAGTAGAGTGCCGTTCAGCTTCCACCCGTATGTGGGTTTTCTATTATTAAATTGTTATTGAAGATCAACCTTTGTCCATGGTTATCTGGTAGGGTGCATGTGATTATTTCAATATTTTTTTATCTGCTGAGGCCTGTTTGGTGACCAATTATATAGTCAATTTTGGAGAAGGTACCATGAGGTACTGAGAAGAAGATATATCCTTTGGTTTTAGGATGAAATGTTCTATAGATATCTGTTAAATACATTTGTTTCATAACTTTTTTTATTCTCACTGTATCTTTGTTTAGTTCCTGTTTGCAGGATCTGTCTATTGATGAGAGTGGGCTGTTGAAGTTTCCCACTATTATTGTGTGAGGTAACATGTGTGCTTTGAGTTTTAGCAAAGTTTCTTTAATAAATGTGGATGCCCTTGCATTTGGATGTTCAGAACTGAGAGTTCATCGTGGAAGATTTTACCTTTGATGAGTAAGCAGTGTCCTTCCTTATCTTTTTTGATCACTTTAGGTTGAAAATGGATTTTATTCAATATTATAACAGCTACTCCACCTTGTTTCTTGAAACCATTTGCTTGGAAAATTGTTTTCCAGCCTTTTACTCTGAGGAAGAGTCTGTCTTTGTCCTTGAGGTGGGTTTCCTGTATGCAGCACAAAGTTGGGTCCTGTGTATGTAACTATCTGTTAGTCTATGTCTTTTTATTGGGGAATTGAGTCCATTGATATTAAGAGATATTAAGGAAAAGTCGATGTTGCTTCCTGTTATTTTTGTTGTTAGAGTTGGAATTCTGTTCATGTGGCTGTCTTGTTTAGGTTTGTTTAAAGATTACTTTCTTGCTTTTTCTCGAGCTTAGTTTCCCACATTGTGTTGAAGTTTTCTGTTTATCATCCTTGAAGGACTGGATTTGTGGAGGAAAGATATTGTGTAAATTTGGTTTTGTCATAGAATATCTTAGTTTCTCCATCTATAGTAATTGAGTGTTTTGCTGGGTATAGTAGCCTGGGCTGGCATTTGTTTTCTCTTAGGGTCTGTATGACATCTGCCCAGGATCTTCTGGGAGGAAATTCTTTTTTGGTCCAGTCTATTTGGAGTTCTCTAGGCTTCTTGCATATTCATAGGAATCTCTTTCTTTAGGTTGGGGAAGTGTTCTTCTATAATTTTGTTGAAGATATTTATTGATCCTTTAAGTTGGAAATCTTCCTTCTCATCTATACCTATTATCCTTTGGTTTGGTCTTCTCATTTTGTCCTAGATTTCTTGGATGTGTTGTGTTAGGATCTTTTTGCATTTTGCATTTTCTTTGATTGTTGTGTCAATATTTTCTATGGTACCTTTTTCACCTGAAATTCTCTCTTCTATCTCTTGTATTCTGTTGGTTTGTTTGTTTTTTTTTTTTTCTATAACTCCTTTTCTCTTTCCTAAGTTTTCTATCTTCATTGTTGTCTTCCTTTGTGATTTCTTTACTGTTTCTATTTCCATTTTTAGATCCTGTTTTGGGTTTGTTCATTTCCTTCACCTGTTTGGTTGTGTTTTCCTGTAATACTTTAAGGTATTTTTTTGTGTGTGTGTGTGTGTGTGTGTTTCCTCTTTAAGGGCTTCTACCTATTCACCTGTGTTCTCTAGTATTTCTTTAAGTGAGTTATTTATGTCCTTCTTAAAGTCCTTTATTATCATCATGGGATACGATTTTAAATCAGAGTCTTGCTTTTCTGGTGTTTTGGGGTATCCAGGCCTTGCCTTGTTTGGAGAACTGGGTTCTGATGATGCCTAGTAGCCTTGGTTATTTTTGCTTATATTCTTGTCCTTGCCTTTCACCATCTGGTTATCTCTGATGCTAGCTGGTGTTGCTCTCTCTGACTGTGACCTATCCCTCCTGCAAGCCTCTGTGTCTGTATTTATGGGAGACCAGTTCTCTCTGGGATGAATTTGGGTATGAGGAGCTGTGGTACAGTGTTAGCTCTGGATGCTGTCCCCAGCTGTTCTGTGCTTCCTGTGTCCTTATGGCTCTGGGAGGGTCCCTCTTGTTCAGAAATTTGAAGAAAAGTGTTAGTTTTATCTTTGCTCATAGGTGTGTAGGCTCTGCTGAGAAACCAGCTCTCTCCTAGTGGTATTTGTGTATGTAGCCTTGTGGCACAGGATCAGCTCCAGGCAAAGATGGAAATAGGAAGGCTCCTGTTCAAGGCTGTTCCTCAATTCCTGTGTCCTGAGGGTTCTGGGATGGTCCCTGTGAGCAGCAGTGGTGTTTTAAGCAGTGCTCACAAGCTTGTCTGCACTCCTGGGAGGCTATCTTTCTCTTGGTGTTATTTGGGTGTGAAACACTATGGCAGAGAATCAGCTCCAGCTCAGCTATTTTTTTTTTAATTAATATGTTTATATTGCTTGTTTAAACATTGTTCTATTTATAGTTTGATTATCATGGCCACATTTTTTTAGACTCATCACTGCCAGAACTTGGGAAAATTTTCACATCTGAGCCAGTGTTGCTCAGGATCAGATGTCAGATTCTGCTGTAAGTAGCTCTAGATGATCTCTTGTGAATGGAGGACACTCTGTGAAGTCCTGGCTTAATAAAAGGTTGCCACCTGCTACTCCATAACCCCTGTTTGCAGCAGCTATGGTCTCACCGGTTCTTCAGGCTTATTTGTTAGAAGCTAGATGAAACAATGTATGTAACAAGTTACTACTCAGGCTGATTGGGATTTAGAGCTGCATGAAACTATCCAGAATCAACTCTTTTTTTTTTTTTTTTTTCTTCTGAATTGTTTGTTCCTTGATGTCCTCATCTTGGTTATGACCCACCCTCTACCTACCTATATCAAACAGTCATTTAAGCTTCATCCTGTCATTCTGTCTGACTAATTAATTACTCAGTATCTAATGAGTCATTTAATCATCCCACACACAAAAAGTGCTTTCTTTTCATTTTTGTATGACTGTATTTTCTGGGTCGGGTATGAGCATTGCTCCTTTAAGTCAGAGCAATTATGCACACAATCAACCTTCATGAGATCTTATCTAATGATTTTCTTTTTAATACATAAGACAGATGCATGCTGCTCAGAGACCTCAGGACTTCACCAGCCTCCAAAGGCTCCCATTAAGTCTATCTTAAGATCCCTTTAGGACTATCCCATAGTGTAAATCACTGTAAATTAACCAGGATCTCGGGTGGTAATGGTTTCTGTGAGTTGTTCATGCTGTACCAGAGAATCTTTACTGGCCTTCCTACTCTCAAATTATTCATTGGACTTTCTGGTAGTAAAAGTGCTTCTGAACCAGCCATTTGCCTGTAAATCATCCTAATAAACTCATTGGCAAACTGGGCTGTATTTGGATGGAATATTTTCTCTGGTCTCTCATTGGCCTCTCAATCTTAGGTGAATAATCATTTTTAATTTTCATGTTTCCCCAGAACATGACAATTCAAACATATTAAGAACATATTTTATTACAATATTCCTGCCATGCTTTTTTTCTTTCTTTTTCTTGTTTTCTTGATATTTTCTTTATTTACATTTCAAATTTTATCCCCTTTCCTCATTTCCCCTCTGAAATTCCCCCATCCCATTTCCCTCCCCCCTGCTCACTAACCCTCCCTTCCCTATCCTGGCATTCCCAATTCCCTGTCCTGACATTCCCCCACACTGGAGCATAGAGCCTTCACAAGACCAAGGGTCTCTCCTCCCATTGATGCCAGACAAGGCCGTCCTCTGCTAACATATGCTGCTGGAGCCATGGGTTCCTCGATGTGTACTCTTTGGTTGGTGATTTAGTCCCTGGGAGCTATGGGGGTACTAGTTGGTTCATATTGTTGTTCCCCCTATGGGTCTGCAAACCTCTTCAGCTCCTCGGGTCCTTTATTTAGCTCCTCCATTGGAGACCTTAGATCACTGCTGCCATTATTCTTTGGATGACCTTAGATATTAAAGCCTTCCTGCATGCTGCTTTCCCTCTACTTCTTTTACAGTACAGTTATTGAAACATCATACACACACACACACACACACACACACACATACAAATACACACACCATACAATGTACTAAAGCATACATCAATTATCATAGCATTCAGAAAATCATTAAAACACTTTAATTTTTGCATTGAATATCTTTATATAATGACTCTTGTTTAGCTTCTTATAAATATTATTCTCCTGTGGCCTTCTGTGGAAAAGAAAAGGCAAGGTGGAAATAGCTTTATTGTAACAAAGAAGTGGCATCCCAATAAGGATAATTTTACCTAAATTTTTATGATTTATATTTTATGAAGTCCTGAAGTATTTTATTTTTTGGTGGCATATCAATATTTTTTGCAAATAAATAGTTCCTATAAATAAATGTTTAAAAGAAGATTGCATAGACTCATAACTGAAGAGCCAAGGACTCTTTACCATACGTAAATTACAAATGTGTATTATGGCATTCCATTCTTTTTTTTTTTTTTTTTTTTTTTTTTTTTGAGACAGGGTTTCTCTTTATAGCTCTGGCTGTCCTGGAACTCACTTTGTAGACCAGGCTGGCCTAGAACTCAGAAATCCACCTGCCTCTGCCTCTGGAGTGCTGGGATTAAAGGCATGCACCACCATTGCCCGGCTGGCATTCCATTCTTTAAGTGCCCAAGCTGGTTGACACTCTAACTCCATTTGTACCTTGGCTCTGTGGAGTCAGTAAGTTTTGATTCTCTATCAGATTTTGGCTCAGGTTACTTATCAGCCAAAAGACCTTGAGGGAATGTATTCAGTCTTTCTGCTTTCTGATTATTTATGGATAAGTTTCTCCATGTATATGCACATTCCTCTAATGGGGCTCCTTGTGATATTTTCAAGAATAGAGTCTGGCTCACAGCAGGTGCTTGATAAGTATTTACTGAATACACAGAACAATGAAATATGAGCTAAACTTAGGCTTAAAAAGGCATTTGCGGTTCAACAACAATATATGAGTTTTGTCATGTTGAATAGCTCAAAAATTTCCTTTGGTCTCTATTCAGAGGATAATTGTAATTGCTTTACAGGGTCTAAAGTTCATGGGTACATGCTCAGATCTCATTAGGTATTTGTTATTACTTCATCTGTAGAAGGAAGGTACTATGCAATCTAAAGTCAGACTTCAGTTTAATAAAGAGAGTGGAAATGCCTGTGTAGTATGAATATTTTTGAGGATTCTAGTTAGCTCTCCATCAAAAGGCATGAGAAAACTTTTTGAAGAGAGTAATTAAAAGGCTCTTGATTTCAGATTTTTAAGTCCATCATGGTGATATAGGTATAGAAGTGAAGAGTAGGTTACATGATGACTATTAGAGAGGCAAGACAGAATTTCTGTACTATTTTCCTCCTCCTCCTCTTCTTCCTCCCCCTCCTCTTGCTCCTTCTCCTCTTTCTTCTTTTCTTTCTCATATTGTGAGCCTACGGTGGTTATGGTGTGTGTTTCTATTGACTATTTTTGAACATGTCCTTACAAATAAGCCAAAATGTGCTTTCCTAATTTCATAGATGTTTCTTAATCCAATCTTGTTGATAATCTAGATAAATTATCATGTACATTTGGAATATTTCCAGTTGATCTGGTGTGTGTATGTGTGTCCAACAATACATCATGAGTCTTCTCTTAGGTCATTTCTGACTAATGCTCACCATTTTGTCCTCTCATTTATTTGTTAAAAGTGCTGTGTCTATATGCAAATCTGCCTAAGGGTTTTGGGCAACTCTTTTTGGATATGGTAAAAAAGCACTGGAACTTGGTTTCCAGCAATACACTTTTCATAGCATACTCCTTGAAGAGGAGCAAGAGTTAGGCCTGACTCCTATGTTTTTAACTCTGTAGGAACTTATACTTTGTGATGCTGGAAGTACATTCTCAGATCTAACATCCACTGCATTCTCCCAGAACAGACATAGACAGTGAGTTCTTTTTTCCTAAGACATCCAAGGACAGCTTGACTATTCAAGTGGTCCAGAAGGCTCTGGAACCACATTAAATAGACTAAATAGAATCCCAAAAAACCACAAGAGGTGAATATATAAAAGAAATTAGGCACACACAGAAGCTATAATGGTAATGAATCAACAGATTCTTTAGGGCATGAGGGGGAAGAAAAGAAGAAGCAGAAGAGGACATTCGGTCTCCTACTATTTCCAAAATGTTTTGAGAATTTAACAGATACTGCATGTTCTCAGCCATCTGCTACATTTTCATAAACATAAACACACCCATTAATAGGTCTCTGTGGGATTTTAAAACTTAATCTCCTAGAGTCTAAAAGTCCTATCTATCAGGTTTGTGGTGCTACGTTATCTTGTTCTCTAGCTTTCAGCTTTTAGGTTTTTCAACTTTTATTCTACTGTGAATATTCTGTTTGCTGTGCTTTAGGTATTTGCATTTCTGGATTTGGGAGCAAAACTGAAAATGCTTATCTTTTTAAAGACATATATGTTCTACTATGTCCTGGCCTACCAAAGAGAAGATGGTGTCATACACAGCTATGATACACAGAGATGTTCAAAACGTATATGAAAATAGTTGTTGTTTTTCCTTTTGGGCAAAGAATAGCTATCAGGAAGGGGAAGATAAGCAAAAAAGGTTCTGTGTTGTGCTTGCCTGATATATGTACTAACAAACTGAACCATTATTCCTCCTTGGTAATTTCAAAATGGGAGCAAAGAAAATGTGTCCTACCATAGAAACATTGCTTACCTTAGAGTCTATTTTGGAGATAGTTTCTTCTTACGAAAATTGCTGGGCTTCTCTATTCAAGAAGAAGATTATTTGATATAATTGTGTGAGAGTCAAATTGGCTGCAACATGGAATTAAGGTTTATAGCTAGAAGGTTTTAGGTTCTTTCCTGGGAAAGCTAAGGAGGAAATTTGTCAGAGCAAGAGCAGTTTGCTAAAAGCTTTCTGAATGTCCTGAACTAGAGACATGTTTGCAAAAGTAATGTAGTCCAGTTGGAGTGGGGACAGGAATAGCGCAAGGAGAGCTCTCAGTCATAAGGCTCCTCTGTTCTCTACTTCACATGCGTAATATGGCCTTTAACAATATGGAATGTTTTTCCTCATGTGTAACTAGTGGAGTTCATATCTTACTCTCACTTTTCCTAAAAATCTCTTTTAATTGTCACCTCCACCTATGAAACATTCATATTTTCCTGTCTTTGATTAGTGTTCCCATTTCCTCCTGTGTGTAACTGCAGGTGGAAACACTCCGTGTGTGTGTGTGTGTGTGTGTGTGTGTGTGTGTGTGTGTGTACATGTGCATATAAAATAAACATGTATTGTTTGTATATGTGCAGGCCAGAGATCAATGATACATACCTTCCATAATTTCTCTGGACTTTATTTTTTGAAGTAGAGTCTCTTACTGAATACAGAACTCACTGATTATCTTGATGAGGTGGTCAGTGAGTTCCCGAGATCCTCTACCTCTATGCTGTGTGGTTACATATGGATGCTGTGTCATCCAGCTCTTAACTTGAGGACACAAACTCAGGTCCTCAGCTACTTTACACTGTATTACCTCTCCAACCCCACTGAAAACTCACACACACACACATTTCATTTCTTATCACATATAACATGAAATTGTCCTTATAGATGATGATGACATTTAGTGTTTAAGGTTCAGTTTTTACAGAATCCTTTTATAAATTGATTTTTGGTTTTACCATCCTTACTCATCATTCAGAATAAATGATGAATTATTCAAGAGGTTATATTTTTGTCTCTGGCTACCAAATCACCTACTTGAATCCTGTGGATGTCAATATAAATAAACTGCTGCTTAATTTTAAGTTGTTTGCATTATGTAGAAATTTAAATATGGTAGTCCTAGAGAGTAGCACTACTTGGAGGTATGACCTTGTTGGAGGAAGTTTCTAACTGTGGAAATGGGTTTTAAGACCCTCCTCCTAACCATGTGGGAGGTAGTCATCTCCTATTGGCCTGCAGATGATGATGTAGAACTCTCAGCATCTCCTGCACCATGCCTGCTTAGATGCTGCCATACTCCTGCCTTGATGATAATGGACTAAACCTCTGAACCTGTAAGCCAGTCTTAATTAATGTTCTTACAATAATTGCCTTGGTCATGGTGCCTATTCACAGCAGTAAAACCCTAAGAGACAAGGCTTGTCCATTTGAGGGAAAATAAAGGTAGATATGTCTTTAATTCCTCAGTATTCTCTCTGTATGAAAGTTACTTAGTACTTATATTTTTTAGCAAGAAATAATATGCATTTCCTCATCACTTAAAATTAGTCCCATGCTATTTAGAAAATTTCCTTAGAGTCTTCACAAAGATCAACTATTAATTTTCATTTTTATTCATCCATTGTAGAGTATAAAAACTATATGAAAACATGGTTCTGATATAATATTAGTGCAGTAAAACACCTCTACTTAGCTTGCTGAATGTTATTTTTCTCTTATAGTTCTAGATGCTAAAACCGTAGTCTGTTTTTTTTTTTNGTGAGTCAGCACAGCTACACAGAGGAAGATGGCCTGGGCCTACTTTTCTTGTTGATTTACTGTCAGCTTCTATTTGAATTAGACTTTGTACTGAATACAAAATGCAAAATGAAGCTAATTCATCCCCCTAATGCTCATTTCTAGCATCCTTGGCAAGATATTCACAGCTCAGGGCAAGGGAAGAGAGAAGAAATGGATAAACAGTAGAAAGAGTGCTGTGACACACATGCACACGAGCACACATGTGCGCGAGCTCTCACACACACACCCTATAGATTTCAGAAGTGCACTGAACCCTTTTAAAGGCCATAATTACAACAGAACTTCATGACATAAAAATAAGAGAATTCTGCAAATATGGTTGCTGTCTTCATAACCCAACAACTGAATATTTATTTGTGATGTTAATTTTCTCACCATTTCTCTCATTCACGGAAGTACAATGAAACCAGATGGACCAGACTTTATTTTCATAGGTGGCCATGGTAATATTTCCTGTCCTTAATGCTTATCTGTGCCAATGCCTTGGAGTTTATATCTTGTATGCAAATGCCTCCTTCATTAATATAAAATTGAAATAACCTTGCCTACCTTTTAAACCTAGAACCTGAACCTATGATATAACAGAACTTCAGAATTTCAGACTCCGTCCAGATACTGCCTCTGTCTTTGATTTTATACATTTCTGATTGGCCATCAAGGTATGAGGCAGAATAAAATGTGTTACATGGAGAGTAACTGAGGTTCATTTCAAAGTGCATCATCTGTAGACAGAAGAGAAGGAACTTTCAAAAGATTCTCACCCCAACCTTACTGTCTTCCAGTTTGGCTCACAGATAAGGAACAAGGAAAAAAAAAACTGACCCTATTGAACTCAGTCCAAATTCATGATCATCAGAAATGATAGGACAATAAAAAGATCCTGTCATTCCAATACATTTTGGAGTAATTTATGCAGCCAGAGCAAAAGAAGCAGATGTTGGCTCCAGGAAGTAAATTAGTGGTCACAAAAGCTAAAATGGCCCTTTGAGAACACATGATGGAAGAACTAGAATAAAGACCTTGTTAGTGGGGGCCCAGAAGGCCTCGGCTGTGGACAAAGCTTTCATTCTAATCTCAATGTCCCACTGTTAAATTCTTAGCTCCAGTGATGGTGTTTGGGGAAGTCCATCTTTGGGAATGTGATTAGGTCATGAAAGCAGAATCTTCTTTAGTGGGATAGTTGGCATTGTCCATGTAGGCTGGAAAGAAAACCTTTGCCCTTTTAGCAATGTAAGGACACAACTAGCACGGACCAGAAAACAAGTCCTCAATAGGCATTGGATTGGACTTGATTTTTGTCTTTCTGATCTCCAAGCTAAGGGAAAGACATTTATCTGCCTTCCAGCTGATGCGCTTCATTTTCTCCAGCAACAAAGATGCACTAGAGTGATACAAGAGTGAAAGTCATGGGACTCTATGATGAAACATGCCACTGTAGCACAACAAGAATACAGAGGATTGGCACTATTTTTCTTCACAGATGAAGAACTTATTTTTGTTTTTTGTTGTTGTTTCTGTTTTATTTATATGTTTGTTTGTTTATTTTTGCAGCATCATGACAATCAAAAAAGTTGATGAATCCACTGAAGGAGATTTTTAAGACAGAATTTAGGTGTCTCTGGCTTTTCCCAGAGATGGGATAAATGTGAATAGAACACAGGCTCTAAAGAACAGCTTCCATCTTCAAAATGATTTTATAAGACAGAATATTCCAGTACTTACTGGGTTTGAAAAGAAATCATCCTCACATTTTGTCTCATCAACTTTCTCAACTTATGAAGGACTTCATAGTGAAGATAAAACTTATGATATGGCACCCAAGTGTTTGCTACACTCTTAGAAAAATACAGAGGTGTGGTTTTGAGCCATTCTGTCACACACAGCCTCCTAGGGCTCTTAGGAATCCTCAAGGCACTCAAAGGCTGAGACAGCAGAGTTTCTAAGGATGTCTTTAAAGAAGTTAGAAGCTGCCTCCTTTTATGTAACATCATCAATAAACTAAAAACAAAGATTGAGTTATGATTTTCATTTATTAAAAAAGAAAAGAAAAGACAACAAACTGGAAATGTGGGGAATGTTCAAGGAATGAGAAATGTTGATTTAAATTAATAAGACTCTGGATTCCAACACTAACTGAAAAATATAATTCATGTGGTATAATTTTATTCACTTGGAATAGTGAAGGATATTTTTAATGGTGTTTGTAGAAAACATTCTCTATTAGAAGGCATGGGTATCTAGATATAAAAATACATATCCTTGTTTATGACGTTGATCTCTATAACTACAGATATAGCAGTTCATTGTGTAAATAACTTTCTGAGAGAATTATAATTCTCTCACCAACCAAGCATCCTATCCTCGTGGGTGAGCTTCAGATCCTTGAGAATCCCTGCCTCACAAATCAAGATAAATGGCATCTGAGGAGTGAAAGTTGAGATTTAACACCGGGCTCACACACATGTGCACTCACATTAACATGCACCCATAGGAATCTCATATACACACCTAAAAAGGAGTCATGGCCTCACAATTATTGCTATGGAAAAACTAGAATAAAGAGCTTCCTTATTAAAGCTCATTGCTTAGGGGCTTTGCAAATAAATAAAATGAGTGGATATTATTTTTAGAATACATTTAAAATACAATTGCATTTTTTTTCTCTTAATAGCAATGCTATCCTGATGTGAATAAAGGGGAAGGAGAGAACATTTAGGCTAATTGCAGCTGCTAAGAGTTTTTAGATTTTTAATGCAGATGACTTTTATAGTTTTGAAATTGAATACTAATGAACTATAAATTCTAATGAATCACTTATGTTAATATGCCACAACAGTAAAAGAAATGGAGCAGACCTAAGATTGTAGAAGGGAATGTGGGAAATACACAGAAGTATGCTAAGTTGCTCATCCCCTTGCTTAATGTTTAGACCCTTTGTAATCCTGATGGATCTGGCGATACTTTTACGTGCTACCGGGAGTAGTTAACATAAGCCCCCTTGTTTGGTGAAGGTGCATCATTGCTTTTAATAGGTGGAGATACACTAGTGACAAAGACTTATGATGTCATTATGGCAATGAATGACAAAGTGATAAACTCGTCTGCTATGGCTTCTGCCTTCAGTTTCCTACTAAGTTCCATTTGTTTAAGGTTTGGTTTCCAGGTTGTTGCCATTGAGAAATGATTGGACCTGTAACAGGTAGGCCTTAGAGCGAAGAGAGATTGTAATTGAGAGGACGACATCAAAGTGTCTCTTCTTCTTTGTCTCTGGTTCTCAGCTATAGTGAGAAATGCATTGGCTCTACAAGGTTCTCATGGTCACCATGTGATACCTTCCTGTAGGTGAAGAAGGGATGAGGACAACAGACCACAGGAAAAAAAAAAAACCTACAAAAGTGTTAGAGAAATAATGCTCCTCTCTGTTTAGCTTAACTACCACAGGGACTTCATTATTGTATTAGGAAAGTGACTGGTGTATATCATATAATCTTAAATATATGTATTAATCCCATACATCTCTGGAGTATAATTTAAAAAGTCCAATACATGAACTCTATGCAAGGATAAGCTCATGGCGATGACCATCATTCTTCATTCCCTAGGAAAGGCCATTTAAAAATTTGTTCTTTTAGCTGTGTTGAAACATGCATTAGTGTTAACTGTGGTTTCTACTGAGAAATACAACTGGACATTCCTTCTAATTGTAGCTGTTCCCATTGGTTTTACTTGCCCTTATCTCCTCTCACTTTGTTCTATAATCTCTGATGGGTTTTTGTGTGTGTGTGTGTGTGTGTGTGTGTGTGTGTGTTATCTTGTGTGAAAAGAGATTCTAAAGATTCTATATAACAAGTTTGCATAGTTGTTTCCTTTTAGTACATAGCTTTCATTTACCTATATCCACTTTGTACTATATGACAGATTTTATCTCATTATTGATGAGCAGTATTCCATATTATGTGCAAATGCAAACTGTTAGCATGAATGTGCAACGCTGTCATTATCTATTCATCAGTGGGTATACTAAAGCTACTGTTTATAAATGCTACATTAAAAGTGGAGCTACATATGTATCTTCTGTAAACTGTCTTTATTTGACTTTATACCCAGTAGTGGGAATGCTAAGATCAATTAAAACGCAAACAAAAAATGATTCCCATATGGCTAATTAGAAATTAAGAGACAAATGCTCTCTATGCTGAATGAAAATCCATTGAACTCCATGTAACCCAAAGGAGAGGAGGCTTGGTACTAAGCTAGGCAAGGATGGGGCACAGCGACCTGGAATGGACCTGGTCTTTCTCAACGTCTGTAAGTGTGTCAAACACCAGTTACAACACAATCTGGGAACTGGTGGTTAGCCCAACATTTTTAATGCTGTGACCCTTTAACATATTTCATCATGTTGTGGTGACTACCAACTACAAAATTTTTTTTTCTTGCCACTTCCTAACCGAAATTTTGCTACTTTTAGAAATGGAATGTAAATAATTTTGGAGATAGAGGTTTGCCAAAGAGGTCATGACCCACAGATAAAAACCGCTGACTTAGTTGATTACCCTAATGACTTCAAGCATGGTATATGTTTAGAATACATGGTAGTATCACACATTTACAAGGTAAATGGTTGCTACAAATAAATAGCTTAAGGCAAATCAAGCATTTTTCCCGACACGCTCACCCACACTTGTGATTGTTTTGATATTAGTCATTCTTACTGCTGCATAGTGACATCTATTTGCGTTTGTGTTTTCACTTTTCTGCTGAATAGGGATGTTAGGCACATTTTTCTATACTTGTATGCTGTATGTCTAGCTTATGGGAGGCTTGGGGGAAATATTTTTGGGTGTACTGCATCTATGTTTTAGATTGTTTTGAAGTTTTTGCTGCTGAATTTCTTTTATTCTTACATATCATAACGATTCACGTTTTCTCCCATAAAGTAGGCTTCTTTCCATTCTGTTTGATGCTTGCTGTGCAAAAGCTTTTTAGATGAGGTATGCATATATCTCACCTCTCTCTCTCTCTCTCTCTCTCTCTNTATGCAGCTAGAGACACGAGCCCAGGGGGTACTAGTTAGTTCATGGTTATTCTTCCACCTATAGGGTTGAAGACCCCTTCAGCTCCTTGGGTACTTTCTCTAGCTCCTTCTTCCTTGGGAACCCTGTGTTCCATCTAATAGCTGACCGTGAGCTTCCATCTCCATGTTTGCCAGGCATTGGTATATTTTCCCCCGAGACAGCTATATCCGTGCCCTTTCGGCACCATCTTGCTGGCATATGCTATAGTGTCTATGTTTGGTGACTGATTGTGGGATGGATCCCTGGCAGCCGCAGTCGTTGGGTCCATCCTTTGGATTCAGCTTCATACAGTATAATACCTTATTCCATTTGTTTACCACATTTTCTAGTTGTTTCCTAGTACCAAGTTTTTATTTTACTGTGTAAATCACTGTAAATAGACATTTTTCATATTTTGGTTAAACAGTGCTTCAGTTCTTTTTATCTGTGGATTGATGTAGGATTTCTTCCAATATTGTTTTTAAAAAGATAAATGTTAGTTGGTTATAAGTGCAAGGCTTTCTACTCTGCAATATTTATCTACAGGTCTGAAGATTCAGAGTTTCATTATTTTATTGGCTGTTTGGATTGTTTGGCTTTGTATGTTTTGAGATTGGTTAGTGATCTCTTTTGTTATCTTTTTTTCTGCTTAAGATATCATGTGATGTTTAAGTTTAATAACTCATATATGCACTGAAGAAACATGGTAGATATGGTTCACCTAGTACTTTTGTTCAAATAATCATTGTTTTCAAATGTAACTGGCATGGATTTTGATAAGCTTGATAACATTGTTTTCTGCTTGAAATGTAGCCAAATCATTTGTGAAGAATACTTATGAGTGATAAAGGAATTATTTATTCAATATGATTTTATTTTGATGAACTCATGTTTCTTCCCCACTTCAGTTCGGAAAAATAGTACATTTATTTTGCCTATTTATATATATGGTTTTTAAAAACTTCAATATAAATTTGAGCCTCATTTTCAAGTAGAGAGAGTTGTAATAGGCCCTCTTCTCCATCTGTGATTCCTGTGGATGATGGGAAATTATTTGATAACCGAGGAGATAATTTAAAATCTACCTTACCAAAAGATAATGGAGCAAAGTTCTTTCTTTTCTATTTCTTTTTAAGTTCTTCTTTCAAATTAGGTTTAATTGATAACTTGACATGTAGAATCACATGACAAGAGAGTCTAAATGAGGATTTATTTAGTTTAGATCAACATTGACATGCCTCTGGGCTTATGGCAAATGGTAATTGAGATAGCAAATACTCACTCTGAGTGATTTCTTGGGATGGATCCTAAAGAGTATAAAAACAAAGAAAACTATCTCTGTGTAGAAATAAATCAGCAAACAGGATCCGTTAGTTCTCTTGCCATTCTTGACTGTGAAACTGATACCTTAAATTCCTATCTAAATTTCCCTTCAATAATAGACTCTTGCCTAGACTAGTAAGTTAAATTTATTACATTGGTCACAGAAATAGAAATGAAAGTAGAACAATGAAATAAAAATATCTGATTATTGTTAGGAATTCATGTCATTAATGAATTCAGGCATTCATTAAACCCTGAATTAATACAATATATTTAATTTAAACATTGTGGTAATAAGCTGGAATTCTTAAGTTTTAGGTTTTAAAGTATGTGTTTGTTCAATTTGCATAAATGCTTATGACCTTCAAATATGTGCCAAACCACTAATAATCCATGAGCATATCAATGATGAAATCCCTCTTATCTGCGATGTTAGAGCTGCAAGCTCTTCTCTCTTGTGCATTAATGGTAGAAAATTAACATCCTTGAGATGAGTGAAAATAATATCATGAAGAGAGTCGGGCTGAAGGAGTTCACAGTTTTCTGCTCAATAATGTTAAAAGGGTTGTATAGAGGGTGAATAAAAAGTAAAAATACTTTCTTTTTCTTACAAAAGATTTTTAATTACACTTCAAACAAAATTCAAGTGAAATATGGAAATTAGCATGTAATTTTTCCAAATGCATAATTTTAAAATCCTCTTTCTGTTTAATAATCTAAATTCTCTTTCTTGAAGAGCTTTAAAAAGGCAAAGCTCAGAAGAGAAAATAATTTAGCCTAGTTGCATAAAATGTTTCCATATCTCTGAGCTTTTATCTAATGTCCTTGAGAAGCATGAAAATAATAAAATCCTTCTTACTATAAACATGGAGTTATTTGGATGCTACCCAGGTACTACACTTGCTGTTTTAGAAGACAATAGGGAATCTTCACACTGGGTAGAAAAATCAAGGCTTGCCTTTTTGTCACCATGAACTGACATTGTCAAAAGCAGGTTCCATATATTTAATTATAAAATCATTATAATATCTTTATATATATATATATATATATATATATATATATATATATATGTGTGTGTGTGTGTGTGTATACATTTATATATATATATATACACATACATATACATATATATATGCATAAAAATGTGGTTCAGTGTGTGTATATTTGTATGTTTGTATATTTGTATGTATGCCTGGATACATATGTGTACATAAAAACTAAAAATACATGTAATATATTTTATATAATACATACAAAATCTGATGAAACAATTAATATTTTTGATTCTACAAATTGTAATTTGGTTAGAAACTTTGTGATTTCTAACTTTGGTTTCTAGCTTTGTAATTTCTTACCTTGGAAGAAGTACAAATAAGATTCAGATTAGTTATTACCTGATCCGAAGATATGTGGTTAGTAACAAAGATAACCCAGGATCAAAGCTACTTTCATAAGACTTCAAGATGTAGGTGCTTTGACCTACAGTGGCTTATTTTAACAAAATAAATTATACATTAAAAATTAATTCTAATGGTTGGAGAGAGCACAGTTGGTAAAATATTTACGGCATATATATGAATAAAAATTCAAATCTCAGCATTCATGTCAACAAGCAAAATATTAAACAAAACAGGTACTATGGTACACACTTGTGACCTCAATAACAGAGATAGAGATTGGAGGATCATTGTGGATCTGACTTGCTATTCTAACCAAATCATTGTGTTGCAGTTGATGGGAAAACTTGCTTGTATATACTATCATATCATCTGAAAATAGTGATACCTTGACTTCTTCTTTGCCAATTTGTATCCCTTGATCTTTTTTGTTGTTGTTGTCTTATTGCTCTAGCTAGAACTTTGAGTACTATATTGAATAGATACAGGGAGAGTGAACAACCTTGTCTTGTCCCTGATTTTAGTGGGATTGCTTCAAGTATCTCTCCACTTAATTTGATATTGGCTGTTGGTTTGCTATATATTGCTGTTATTATGTCTAGGTATGGGCCTTGAGTTCCTGATCTTTCTAATACTTTAACATGACAGTATGTTATATTTTATGTGTTTATGTGTATGCCTATGAAGATATGGCTGGATATATGTATGCTAGTGTCTTTTTTTGCTTTTATGTATGCATGTATGTTTAAGTGTATGTATGCCTATTTATTTCTGCTTGCATATATTATATATATGTATATGTGCATATACATATATATATATCCAAATATATATGTGTGTGTATATGCATAAAATGTGGTTCAGTGTGTGTATATTAGTATGTTTATATATTTGTATGTATGCCTGGATACATATGTGTACATAAAAACTAAAAATACATGTAATATATTTTATATAATAAATAGGAAATCTGATGAAACATAATATTTTTGATTCTACAAATTGCAATTTTATATCCATCTCACGTAAATTAGGCTTATATTTTATAAAAGAGGCTTTCTATCTCACTTTCAATTCAAATTCATCCTTCACTTGCTAAGTATGATAAAAATGTTTCAGTAAAGTAATTCTGTATCTTGGCAAAAGCTGAAACTGCAAACAAGTACACCACAAGCCTAATCTGTTCTGTTTATAGTCTCATTGTCACTTCAAGGTTTTCTGGAATGCCATATGCTTCTGTTGTTGCTTGATGAAGCTTACAAATCAAGATGAGCAAATACTGTGGAGGAGGTTCTAGAAAGGCGAATTAAGTTGGATGCAGTGTCAAGTGAACAATACACATCATTCTTTTCAGAAAGGAATTAAGATTTGTTACATGTGAGAAAATATATTCCCAGATTACATTACACAGGATAAACAAGTCTGCTTGCACCTCCATATTTCAAATCTCTCTTTCACATATGCTTTGTTTTCATAATAAATTAAAAACATAATCTTGTTTCAAGGTTAGTGTCTTTTTCACAATTCTTAATTGATCTTACACAAATACAGGAGTGGTTCGCCTTAATCTTTCCTGAAGTAAAGGGATGGAGGGATGGCTCAGTGGTTAAGAGCACTGACTGCTCTTGGAGAGGACATTGGTTCAATTTCTCAAACTTATATGGCAATTCTCTACTGCCTATACTCCAGTTCCAGGGTATCAGATGCCACCTTCTTGCCACTGGGGCCACCAAGCACACATATGGTATACAGGTATCTATGCAGACAAAGCAAAAATATATATGAAATTTTTAGAAATGCTGAGCTCGATAACAATGTGGTAATTGACACATCTAGATTTTTGATTAACAGTGGAGTACTTAAGTAATCAGTAAGTGGCAATGATCATTGAAAAGGATTTGTTTACTTTCTTTTTGTAATCCAAACCTTTTGAATTAACACTATAGATGGAAGATATTCTTTATATTCATCAAAGTACTGCTGTGGGGATGGTAATCTCTTACTGATTACAAGATAGTGGTAATGCAGTATTCTTGCCAAACACCATACTCCATAATGCCAGTTTTGAATACTTGTGGTATTTAAAGCACTCTGTAACATGCAGAAATGTCTATATTACTGGTTCTACTTTAGTTATTCTTTTTCATTGTCCTCCTTCTTTCTCTTTAGAAATGATACCTCATTTGATGACACTTCGCTATGGCCTTTACTGTGTCTATTCACATTTCATCAAGCATGATGACAAACTCTTATTCATCTGTTTGTCTTCTTCTATAAATGGTTTGGGCAACTTCTCCATCAATCCTAAAAACCATTTAAGGTCACTGATAATTTCTCCAATCTTTATGTAGATATTTACATATCCTGAGGGTTTTTTTTTTTTTTTAGTACCATATTCTTTCTTATCGGAGCTCATATCAACTTCCCACCCAGTGTGATTGTAGTTTTATTCAGACCAAGTCAAAGATAAGGTGATCTGGGAATGGGACTCAGTGAGATGGTACATGGAAATAAAGATAATGTGGGAATAAAAATTCAAACACAGCACAAAAATGTTCATGGTCAGCAAAGACCACCTATAATTAGCCATAATAATAACATCAGGCCCATCCAGGGGCAGAGGGACCAAGAAAAACAGCACGTACAAGGACATGTCCAAACAAGTCTAAACATGTCCAAATGAGTAATGGGCCATCTGGTGTTTTGCTCCCTTCCTTCCTCTGAGAAGGTCGAGGTCCAAGGTTCCCATGTTAAACAATAACTATACACCCTGCCACCCACATCCTGCCAAGTAACTGCTTACGCAAACTGTTAAACCAATGAGTATGTAACCATTGTAGTTGTAACCATGCCAAACCCTCGCCCCTCCCTAATTTCCCCTATAAAAACCCTGAACTTTTTTGGGTCTGTGTCGAATTCCCTGCCTCCTGCGTGAGGTATAATTCGATCCGTGGGCCCGCACTATTAAACTGCCTTTGCTATTGCAGCCAGACGGTCTCTCGTGTGTCCTTGGGTTCGCGCTGATCCGGACTTGAGTGGGGGTCCCCTTGTGGGGGTCCTAACAATACGTCATTCTGTTGAACAGATGGCATATTGGTAGATGTATTACCTAAAAACAGGATTTTAACTCCACACTCTTTGTCTTCCAGGATTTTTCTGTCCAGGAAAGGAG
Organism: Mus minutoides; assembly: GCA_902729485.2. Classification (NCBI taxonomy): domain Eukaryota; kingdom Metazoa; phylum Chordata; class Mammalia; order Rodentia; family Muridae; genus Mus; species Mus minutoides. The sequence continues at coordinate 294,401 of LR750099.1, read as the reverse complement.
GATTTCTGTCATTGAGAAGAGACTATGACTGTGGTCTAGAATTTTTATGTGGACAGAAAATGAGCAGATGGTATTTCATGTTTTTTAGGTCATAAGATTTCACCTTTATGTATCATACATTATTTTGTCACAGCGACACAAAGAACTGAAGAAAATATTTCTGTTTTTATGTCCTGCTACCTCTTTGTCCTGTTCTTCCAGAAGCGGTTACCCTCACAGCAATTTAAGACTGAACCTGAATGCTAACATTCTTTATCACTTTCTCCACTTAAGAGAGAAATATGCAGCTCCTTTTCATTTGGTAGACACAGCCTGTTCAATGATGTTAATACTGTGTAGCCCAAACGAGTTTCCAAATCTTTGAAATGATTCATGTTTTTGAGTAAAAATGGCTTGGTGTCACTTCTTTGAGACGATCCTTTATTGTCCTATGGGCTCCACTCTCTATGGACTGTTGCCAACAATAGATTATATCTTAGATATATGTCCTATATATACCAATGAAAAACACTTTAACCTTTACTATAATATTACTACACATTGTGGGTATAATGTTGGTATGCTTGGATACAAATGGAAAAGTAGTACAGTCCTGCTCATCTTTTAAAAATTCACATTTACGAGATTAATTTTAATTATAGGTCTTAGCAACGTCAGACCGGTTTTTCCCCTTTAAACTGAGAACTAGTATATATAATTGTACCTGAATAATTTTTAAAAGAGGATCGGCAGAAAACAGTGTGCAGCCGTGTTAAACAGACTGAGGAGACCCACAGTCACATCTCTGTCCCATAATTGTTCCTGTATGAAAGAATTACAGGGATGGAAACAGAGAGGAGCCTGAGGAAAAGAAGGCCCAGTGACAGGCCCAAAGTGGGATCCAGCTCAAAGGGAGGTTCCAAGGCCTGACACTATTATTGAGGATATAGAGTGCTCACAAAAAGAGATCTATCATGACTGCCCCCCGAAAGACCCAAAAAGCATCTCAAAGTGTCAGATGCAGATATCCGCAACCAACCAATGGACAGAAGCAGCTGACCCCTGTTGTTGAATTAGGGAATGCTGAAAGAAGCCAAGAAGAAGGGCGATCTTGTAGGAGTATCAGCTGTCTCAATTAATCTCGACCCCCAAGATCTCTCAAACACTGGAGCACCAAACATACAGCATATGCCAGCTGATATGAGGCCCCCAACACACATACAGTAGAGGACTTCCGGGTCTGTGTTCATTCAAGGGACTGGAGGCCCCAGGGAGTTTAGAGGTCAGGTGGGGTAGGGGTTTGGGGTATCCACATGGAGACAGGGTCGAGTGAGTTGGAGTTGTGGGATATGGAGCAGTCAGAGGGTGGATGGGGGGTGGGTCGGGGAATAGAAATGGAATGTAAAAAATAAATTAAAAATAAAATAAAGTTTAAAAAAGAATGAAAATCTCTTGGGCAAAATGTTGCAATTTTTTTAATCAAAGCAACAACAAATCAAATTTAAAATTATTTTAAAAAATAAAGCCCGGATGAGATGAAATACATTAGAGAAACAGCAATAGAGATTAAATAACATGGAGTACATTCTAACATTTCACAGGTCTCACAAAACAAACACTGTAATATGTGCAAAAAATATTGTTCTACAAACCTTGCACTTTTATTTGTGGTTAAAATGCTTATAAAGAGGAACAAGGGAAACCTCTGCAATCTGGAACAGGGCTCATCAAAAGAACAACAGATGACTTGGCTAATGAGATAAGACAATGTTTCCACCCTGGATTGAGCTAGGTAGTCATAGAATAGGATAGACAACTAAGGGAAAAGAAACTGGAAAAGCACAGATCTTTTTAAGAATGTCAGACTTAACTTCCAGAGTGGTTGTACAAGCTTGCAATCCCACCAGCAATAGAAGAGTGTACCTCTTTCTTCACATCCTCACGAGCATCTGCTGTCACCTGAATTTTTGATCTTAGTCATTCTGACTGGTGTGAGGTGGAATCTCAGTGTTGTTTTGATTTGCATTTCCCTGATGATTAAGGATGTTGAACATTTTTTCAGATGTTTCTCAGCCATTTGAAATTCCTCTGTTGAGAATTCTATGTTTAGCTCTGTACCCCATTTTTTTAATGGGGTTATTTATTTTTCTGGAGTCCAGCTTCTTTAGCTCTTTGTAGATGTTGGATATTAGTCCCCTATCAGATTGAGGATTGGTAAAAATCCTTTCCCAATCTGTTGGTGGCCTTTGGACATAGTACTACCGGAGGATCCAGCTATACCTCTCCTGAGCATATACCCAGAAGATGTTCCAATTGGTAAAAAGGACACATGTTCTACTATGTTCATAGCAGCCTTATTTATAATAGCCAGAAGCTGGAAAGAACCCAGATGTCCCTCAACAGAGGAATGGATACAGAAAATGTGGTACATTTAGAATAAAGAACAAAGCACACACTGAAGGAGTTACAGAGATCATGTGTGAAGCTGAATCAAAAGGATGGACCAACCAGTGACGGCGGCTGCCAGGGATCCCTCCCATAATCAGCCACCAAAATAAACACTATAGCATATGCCAGCAAGATAATGCTGAAAGGGACCTGATATAGCCGTCTTGTGGGAGGCTATACCAGTGCCTGGTAAACACAGAAGTGGATGCTC
>LR750099.1:149244-291663 GCA_902729485.2 Mus minutoides | reverse complement strand
AAGGAGCTAGAGAAAGTACCCAAGGAGCTGAAGGTGGAAGAATAACATGAACTAACTAGTTCCCCCTGTGCTCATGTCTCTAGCTGCATATATGGAAGAAGATGGCCTAGTTGGCCATCATTGGGAGGAGAGGCCCCTTGGTCATACAGACTCTATATGCCCCAGTACCGGGGAATGCCAGGGCCATTAAGTGGGAGGGGGTGGGTAGGGGAGCAGGGCGGGTATGCGGGAGGGTAAGGGAAAATTTCTGGATAACATGTGAAATGTAAATGAAGAAAATATCTAATAAAGAGAAATAAAACGAATTTATGAAATTCTTGGGCAAATGGATGCATATGGAGGATATAATCCTTAGAGAGGTAACCCAATCACAAAAGAAGTCATTGGATATGCGCTCACTGATAAATGGATATTAGCTCAGAAACTTAGAGTACCCAAGGTACAATTTGCAAAACACAAGAAAATCAAGAAGAAGGAAGACCAACGTTTGGATACTTCATTCCTCCTTTGAATAGGAAACAAAATACCCATGAAAGGAGTTACAGAGACAAAGTTCAGAGCTAAGACGAAAGGATGGACCATACAGATACTACCCCACGGGGGCGGGGGGATCCATCCCATAATCAGTCACTAAACTCAGACACTATTGCATAGGATAGCAAGTCTTCCCTTAAGGGACCCTGATATAGCTGTCTCATACAGAAGTGGATGCTCAAAGTCATCTATATGATGGAACACAGGGCCCACAATGGAGAAGCTAGAGATAGAAGCCCAGGAGCTGAAGGGGTCTGCAACCCTAGAAGAGGAACAACAATATGAACTAACCAGAACCCCCAGAACTCATGTTTCTAGCTCCATATGTAGCAGAGGATGGCCTAGTAGGCCATCAGTGGGAGGAGAGGCCCCTTGGCATTGCAATCTTTATATACCCCAATACAGGGGAATGCCAGGGCCAATAAGTGGGAATGGGTGGGTGGGGGAGGAGGGCAGGGGGAGAGGGGAGGGAACTTTCGGGATAGCATTTGAAATGTAAATTAAGAAAATATCTAATAAAAAATGAAAAAAAAAAAAAAAAAAGAATGTCAGACCTAAGCTCTGATATGTCTTTTCCTTATTATACAGAGCTTATCCACAGTGATTCTGTTTTGAAATGTTGCAAGGATGATGTCACTGGTTTTACTCACTAAATGCACCCAAATAGAGCGTGTCTTCAAAGCTCATAAGTGCTCGAAGCTCCTTCTTACTGGAGTCTCAGCAGTGTCTCCTATATGAGGAACTGCCAAACATGCTGCTTCTTTGTGCCTTCTTTTTGCCAGAGGGTCAGAGCACATCTGGATTCAGAACTCATCTGGACTACATTAAAATCCAATGGTACTTCCGGAGAAGTGAGACGGTCCGTCCTTTGTTGTTATCTGGTGCGTAGGTGGGGTGTTGTGTTTCATTGTCTCATTTTCAGCTCATGTCATCAGGAAAGGGGCCTTGCCACATGGCTGAATAAAGACAAGACTTCCCAAGTCACACCAACACACCCTCCCTTTTTGTCTCACAGACAAAAGCTTCATAGTCTGTCTGGTAAACTGGAACCTCGAAATGGGCACATTTAAAATCTCATCTTACTCGAATTGCAGGAAGGGAAATCATCTGTGAGAGGCCAACATATCTATTAAAATTTAAAAGACTGAATGATGCAAATGTGGAAGAGTATTTCATTTGTTCAGTGCGCAGCCACTGTTGTTCTCCTTTGACCTATGCCATCTGAGTTCAATATTGGTGACAAAGGACATACTTTCAGTAGTTTTGAAACTTTACTCCTATGGCATTAATTTATTGGGTGTGAGGATGCAGAAAGCATATTATTTATGATATTTTTCAACTGAGGAATTGTAATCTTTGATTCTTGTTCACCTGTCTAATGGATCATATATAAAGCAAAAACAAAACAAGAAAAAACAGTGTTGGGAACAACCCTGTTTGAATGTTAACTGCCTTGTCAGCCATAAGTGCTTACTTACCAAGTCTTGGCCTTAGTGGAAAAGTACTAGCTTAGTTGAGATTTCTGTGGGAAAAAGTTGAGGCCTCTGTGGGAAAGGACTATCCCCAGTTAAGAACAAATAGCTATAGATCTTGTGGACAGGTACCTAGCAACCCATTTTGTTCTGTTTCTCCTGCTGAATTTTTTACCTAGCCAATATCCTGCTTTTGGGAACAGGTGCATTCCCCCAGATACAAAGCAATTCTGCTTCATCCTCATCCCCATACCCTGCTTCTGTGGGCATAAAACCTGCCTGGGAATAATAAAAAATTGACAGCTTGATCAGACATGCTGTCCATCATTGTGTTTCTCACCCCTCACCCCCAACTTCTCTCCACAGGCGGTTCTTCAGACCCTGTTCTACTGCCCTGTGGGCCAGAACAGAAAAGGAAGAAAGACAAAACAGAAAAAAAAAACTTCTTTCTATAAAAAGATACATTGATTTTTATTTTCATTGGGTATCTCTATTTCAATTGTATGCAAGATAGCAGTTATTAGGAAGAAATAAGATACAGTATATATGCATATATACATATATGTATGTATGTATATAGGTATATTATTTTATATCAGAAAAATGTATTTAATAATCTGGTCTTCCAAAGTTTCACAAAATTCAGGAAACTTGCTGCTTGATTACTTCTGAATCAGAGTGAGCAAAATAGTATCGATTTCTCAAATCACTGATTTACTCAAAAAACATGTCTCAAAAGATATTCAAGAATACATTGCAATCTGAGTACCTCTAGGTACCATGTTTCACAGAATATCTCTAGCACTACTTCATCTTGTGTAATTAAAGCCTGTGAGCACTGATAGTAACTCCCATCTTCTGCCTCACCAGCACGTCCCTCACAAGTGTCTTTTTTGGAATCAACTTTTCTAGGCTGCTCATATAATTAGAGTCCTGCAGATTCCCCTTTATGACCCAGTTATGTCATCTAGCATGATATCAACAATGCCTTATGATTTGACCCTTATGGCAGGACTTCCTTCTCTCTGAAGAATTACCAGTATTGCATTTTGTGTCTATACCACATTGTATCTATATATTCAAGCATTTATGAGCATTGTTGCTTCCTCTTGGCCACTGTGGGTAGTACTGTAATAGAGAGTATGTGATTTACATGTCTTATACAATGCCCAGATGTATCCCAACTGGGAGCTGAGACTTATGATTTAGGAGGATGCATAGAGACCCATTTGAACTTGAGCACCACATATAGAAAATTGAGGAGGAGAGGGTCAAAATTCAAGGTCGTCTTCATGAGAAGATAGGGGCCTATTTGGAATAATCAAATAATTAATTAAGTAAACATATATGTCTTTGTTTTAAAATTATAGAATATTTACAATGTATACCATTGTGAGACTACCACCACTATCAGGATATGCAATACTTACAATCCTCAAAACTTCCTGTTTTATGCTTCTGGAACCATGTACCTTCATGATCTCATTCACTGGAAACCACCGTGCTATACTGGAATTTTATCTTTTTACATCTATGTACTAAGAATAAAGCCTTAGAGCTTTAGCCATAGTTCATCTGTATAGCATTATGACCTTTAAAAAATCTTTATGTGTATGTGAATTAATATGTATGTCACTGTAAACATGCACATATAGTGCCCTATAGGTAGAGGTCAGAGGTCAACTTTGGGTATTGGCTCTGGCCTTCCGCACCTTTTTGAGATAGGATCACCTTTTACCCAGTGCAGATGCCAGATTTTCTGGTCCAGAGGTATCATGGATTCTTCTGTCTCTTTATCTCATCTTCCATTGACCACTGGGCTTAAAAATTCACTTTTCCACATCTAGCTTAATGAAGACTTGAGAAAGTGAAGTCAGGTCACCAGAGGGGCCTGGCAAGCCCTGTATTACTAAGCAATCTCCCAGCTCATTCACTCTCCTTTCACGTTTCTATTCATGATGAGGTATATGAAGTATCTCCAAATTTGAAAACTGCTATTTAAGGTGCTGAAAACATTTGTTGATAGAATGTAGGTCTTCATTTCCTTATAGCAAATATGCAAATTTTGGATGCATCAATAGACATATCTATCTTTAAGAATATCAAAGATTGTTATTTGATGCAAGCACATCATTTCACCTTCCCTGAAAAAAATTATGTGAGTTTCAATTGTATTGCATCCTCATCAGAATTTGATGGGATCAGGTTTTTTTTTTTTCGTTCTTATAAAGCTGTAGTGGTGTCATTTTAGTTTTAATTTGCACTCCCCAGTGATGCTAACCTGATGCTGTGACCTCAGACATCCTGTCATTTGCTTATTACCAACTTTGTTTCTTCTTTGGAGAAGAGTACAAACAGTCCTGTGACCATTTCTTTTTAAATTTTAGATTATTTGATATTTTTTTCTGATAAAAAATAATTGCAGTGATCTCTTATTATATTTCTTTATACATTTTTGATCTGATATATCCTTTACTAATATACTCTCCCAGACTATAGATTTGAATTTTAATTTTTAGAAATTATTTCGGTGTGGTCAAATATTTTAGTAGCAACTAATTCCAATCTAACAATATCTTCCATTGATGGAATATATTTTTGTGTAATCTCTAAAATTTTATCTAAGTGTAAATCATGACAATTTCAGTCTTTTTATTCTAAAAGATTTATGTCATCACATCTTTAAACCTAGTTATTTAAAATACATTAATGAATAAATCTGTGTATATGTACTTGTATAAACCATTCCTTCAAAATATATATTTTATACATACATGAATAAATCACCAAAGTATAACATGCTAATATTTAATCAAAACCTCTTTCAAAGGCTCCAGGGATGATAGAGAGATTCTTCAATGATTAGGAGGTCCTTGTCCTTCCAAGATGATCAAAATTAAGTCCCCTCTATCCATATAAGGGATCTCACAACTGCCTATATGTCTAGCACCAGAGGATTCAATGTTCTCTTCTGGTCTCTTCGTATACACACACAGATATCCAGACACACAGGCACACACACTGGAAAAAATCCTAAAAATTGAACTCTCAAAATATACAATCTGTGAAATTTTTAACATTTTTGGGAGACACAAAGAGGAATTATCTCCTAAATATTTATGGTACTTAATCCTATTGCCCAGTTAGCTCTTGGAATTGCTAAACTTATACTTTCTGAGTTAACTGTATCATGTCATGAAGTCATTTCAAAATCTTTCACAGGCTTTTGCTTCTCATACATTGTACCCATCTCAGTCTGAGCAATGCATTGTGAGTTAGCCATGAACAATCACAAGAATTAATATTCATATGATCAGATGAGGGTCCTAGTGAAAGGCAGATACCCACTAAATGCAGATTATATGATCAATCGCTCAATGAAGAGCACTGAGAAGTTACCCAGGTTCAGAATTTCTCATTTTGGTAGGTTCTGTTTGCTTGCCAGTCAGTCTCTTAAAATATAAACTCATTATTTACTTTCTTTTACATGCTAGCTCTCTGTCTTTGTCACTCTAGAGAAATCCAACTGGTTCAGAATTTACAAGAAACAGCACAGTGTACTTATCAATCCACAGACATATGTTTTTATCTGTTAACACTTCCAATCATGCTGAGCCGGAATTTTTTGCATTTTAATATTTATATTGCAATATTTTCTGTTCTTTCTTATTTAATGACGTGACTTGTTTAATTTCTCTTTATAATCCATGAACTTGTAGAACACAAATGGTGATTTTTGACTGTCTTGCAGTAAAGTGCAGGGAGCAGAAGGCCTGCAGCAGTAGACACTGCTGTGAACTCCACTGTAAAAGGGAGCTAAGAGAAACCAAAGCATGCTAGGTATAAAGAGGTCTAACAGCAACATTCTTATCGTTATTTAGCATGTTGAACACACAGGCTTGTGAGGCTACAAGGACCAATTCCAGAGCTGCCTAATCAAACTAGCAATTCTGCCTACTGCTTCTGCTTGAGACACACCCTAAGACAAATAGGAGTGATAGCCATCTTTTCTCTCCCTGGATCTGGTCATAATTTTGAAAGCCATAATGTTAAAATAGGCCTTGGTTTTACTACAGTTGGAGGCCATAGGTCTCAAATGTAATTTACACTTTAAATAATCTCTTGCAACATTAACAAGATACTCTTAAAAACTCATAAAATCTGCTTTAGATCATTCCTTTCAGTGCAATTATTCAAACCACATTTCAAAAGGTGCATTTCTTCCCAAAATGTAAATGTTTTGTGTGTGTGATGTCCAACTACTCAGACCGATTCTCTATTCTGTACATTTAGATCATAAGCTGTAATATTCTCTTTTTTTTTTCCCATAGAAAAGCCAACTTTATTCAGAAAATAAAGGGTTAAGAAGAATACTCCAAGGGTTAAGAAGAATCACATGAGTAAGATGTTCAATCACAAAGAAGCCACACGTGGCAAAAACATGTTTTTCTTTTTCATAAAGGCATATGAATAACAACAGCTGCAGTAAACTCACTCCTGTCTTCCATACCTGGGAGGAGCACAAAAACACATTCTGGAACCAATTCTGTGTATTGAAGAAACGGGTCATGTAACATAAGCAATAAAGTAATGATACAGACTGGTTGCCTAGTTTTGGCTGTCTTTGTTTTTTTTTTTTTTTTTAACCAAACAGGTGGAAGGAATGTACCCATTGCTGCAGCTTAGTCGCTATAAGATATTTAAACATCTGGGCTTCTAAAAGCTGGTTCTTTTCTGTTCACACTAATTATAAAGTTTATGTTGTCAAAAAAAATCCTTTAAAATGCACACTTAATGAATTTAAAAAACTAATTTGCAAGAGGAGTAGGTAATTTTAAACCGCTGGGCCACATCAAAGCAATTGCTTTTGAAATGAAACTCTTACTAGAAAAGCTTTGGGAGAATTCTTAACCTATATTTATGAACTATTTTTCCCTAAACATTACAGAGATAGACACATTTACCTTTGATGATGCCAGAGATTTTCGCAAAACCTGCAGCAGAATTGTTTTATAAAGTGATTATGTGTCTTCTTTCATTTATCCAACGATAGGTACACAATAGCCTCATCCCCTGAGAGCTGAGAAGTCACATCATTGGCTTGAAAGGGCTAGGTGAGCTTATGTAATAGGAAGCTTGGGATACTTTCCATGGAGTTGGAAGATGAAAGGGAATGTAAAGTGAGATGCTGTGGCCAGTGTTTGAAGTTGTACTGTCCTATCAGATGAATTATAAAGCATCAGTGAGTGAGTGAGTCTAAAGAAGGAAGGCTTAGAATTCAATTGGTGTTTGGAAAGGCTCCTTTGGGACAAAGTAGATCAATCCCTCAAGTGTGCCCACCAGATGCTGGAAAGCAAATCTGAGAGAAAGTGGTGGGAAGGATTTGGGAGGGAATCCCTCCCCAAATAGGGCATTTATGGAGGGCAGTATGTTGTGTAGTACATGTAAACTAAACTTCTAGTCTGTATTCTTGCTGGAAGTGATGGCTTCTCCAACTTAAGGGTTTTCATTATTAATATTTTTTCCTGAGAATTTTAAACTTGCATGTAATGTGTTTTGATCAAATTCATGTCCATCTTTTTTATCCCCAATTCTTTCCTATTGCTTCTAACATTTTCACTCTTGATTCCATGTGCTGTGTTTTTAACTCCACTGAGTCCACTTAGTGCTGTCTGTATGTGCATGGGTTTCTGGTTGCCAATTGGAGAATGAATAATATTTCACTAGCGGAATCCCTAGAGAAAACTGACTCTCCCTCCCTCAGCAGCAAATACTTTCTCATATAGGGGTGACATTTCCTGAGCTTCTCTCATATTCATATTGGGAATTTTGCCAGTTTAATTTTGTGCAACTCTTTGTGTGAGTTGATGTGTGCAATGACCCTGTCATGATCAACAAATACCGCTTTGCTCCAGATGTTCATTAACTCTGGTTTTTGCAACCTTTCTGCTTCCTCTTCCATAATGATCCCCAAGCCTCAGGAGGACTAACAAGTACCCCCAGAGCTCGTGTCTCTAGCTGCATATGTAGCAGAAGATGGCCTAGTCGGCCATCATTGGGAAGAGAGGTCCTTAGGTCTTGCAAACTTTATATGCCCCAGTACAGGGGAATGCCAGGGCCAAGAAGTGGGAGTGGTTAGGTAGGGGAGCAGGGTGGGGAGAGGGTATAGGGGACTTTCAGGATAGCGTTTGAAATGTAAATGGAGAAAATATCTAATAAAATAATGAAAAAATTTCATATAAGCATTTACCTTAGAAAAGCTGCAATATTAAGATATGGTCAAATTAGGTAAAATTCACAAATGATAATAAAAACCGTAAGTCTGAGTATTACTTTTGTACATTTCTTTTTTCTTAATTGTATGGGAAGTTAACACTCACATTTCCTATCATTATTGTATCTCCCTGAGCATTTACAGTTTATTGCTGTTTGTGAATATATTCATCTAATCCTTTGTGAAACATCCAGTAATGCAGCAGCAATAAACATACCTGAAATGTGAAAAAAAAAAAAAGATACAAATGTCCCATATTGAGATGAGAACTCTACATACTGCCTCTTATTTTGTGCATAGTGGCCAGTTGTGGGTCTCTATATTAATCAGCATCTACCTCCAAAAGGGAGCTCCTGTTATAAACATTGAGAGATACTCCAATCTATGGGTATAGAGATAAGAATTTCCTGAGTAGTTTGTTACTGTGTCCACTTCAAAGAATTATCGTGGTAGGTGTTTCCCTAGGGTTTATCAAATATCTCTACAAGGTAAGAAAACTCTTTGTAGCAGACAAAGATGATTACAGAAAACTACAAACCATCACACTGCACAATTGTGAAACCCAGTGCCAACGAGTAGATCTATGATACTCCCACACCTAGGACCTAGGGAATATTGCGGACGAGGTGGTAGAAAGATGGTAAGAGCCAGAGGATCATGAAACTTTCTGAAAAATTGCATCTTCTACTAACATCAAAAGCTATGTTCATAAATTCTCACCAAAGTGACTGCTCAAATTAGAGCTGAACACATATGACACCAATATACATGCCAAAGTGAATAGAAGCAAGTGAGGCGGCCTTAACTCTACACATAGAACTCCAGACAACTGAGAAAAACTAGAACTAAAAGAAGTGGCATTTTTCAGAGAAGATCACACAAATTGGTTGTCCAGTACCAATATGCAAACAGGTAACATATTTACCAGGCAGATTATATTTAGCAATATATATATATATATGTACATACTTATGAATATATGCACACAATAACAATTAATGATAAAAACAGGCCAGGGAGTATAAAAGATATATGTGAGGGCTTGAAGGGAGGAATGTGAAGGGAGAAATGTAATCATTATAATTTAATAAAAATGTCAGATGAGTTAGAAGTCCTATTATTGCATGTATGACTGATACCTAGACTATGTCAAAAACCCATGGCTGGCTAAGACTTAGGCCCTAAAATGATTTCTGTGTGTGTGTGTGTGATCATTATTAGCTTATAATTTGATATATTTAAATTAGTTTGCTATTAAAACCTTATTTCTCTCCAACCCCTGTTACATATCTCAACACATTTAGAATTAGTTCTTTGATATTATTTTTTATTGATGATTACTGAGAATACAATTCTATAATAATGCATATGGAAGAATATTGCTGCTTTGTGGTCTGGTTTAGAACTCTCTGACTATCTTAGGACAAGAGAAACTTATTCCAGACAGCCAAAAATCTCAATTTGCTTTTCCTAAAAACAAAGTCAACATGTTCTGTCTTACAGAAATATTTGATAATTAAATATTATTCAGAAATGAGACTCTTGGAAATGGTGTATGGTAAATGTTACTCACCATCATCATGAAATAATACAAAGGCCTGCATCATGATTGTGTTTGTGTGTGTTTCTGTCTCTCACTGTCTGTCTGTCTGTCCGTCTGTCTGTCTGTCTGTCTCTCCCCACCATGTGTGTGTAAACTTGTGGAAGTTAGAAGTTGACGCCCAGCATCTTCATCATTGTTCTCTCATATTCCAAGACACGGTCCCTCACTACATACCTCTACTAGTTTTAGTATATGGCTTGGCCTGTGATTTCCAGGGATCTACCTGTCTCTCTGTAGAGAGTGTTAGGGTTCTGGGTCCATGATGAATCTGATTGCTTTTACCTGAGTGTGGGGGATGCTTCCTCAGATGTCTATGCTTGAGCATCAGGCACTTTACCTGCTTTTAGATCTCTGCAGACTTGAGTAGTACTTCTTAAGATAGTTCAGTTCAGTGTGTAGAAAAATTAAGACAGACAGTAACAACAACAAATCTACCAGTCTACTAAGCATGGAGCCAGTGTGTGTGTGTGTGTTTGTATGTGTTGTATGTGTGTGAAGAGAAATTATCAATTAACAGAATAAGTATAAATGGTCTTTTTACAGGTATCATTTATGTAATCATTCAACAAAGGTTTTCTAAGCCCCCAATCTTTGCTTTTCTTCACTCTTTATTACATTCCTTTAGGTCCCATTTCATCTAATGATGCCTGTTCTCTACACTGTCTCCCCTCAGGAATTACAGTCTTTAGAGCTTCATTGAAAGCTTTATTTTTTAGAATTTCAAGGTACCCATCTGCCCCCTCAGCCCTTTGTTTAGCAGAATCTGGGAACTTGTGTGGAACTCTGTACAAGAAATAGCTTTAGAATCAGACAGTATAACTTATCTAGCTCCTTTGTGGACCTTGCAACCTATGCTGACCTAATTTCTCCAAGCTTTAGTGTATCTCCTAGTAAGAAGGTATTTTCTATGAGAAGTAATTTAAGATGCTTAGCTCAGTTCCTGGCAAAAGCAAGCTCTCAGCAAATTGTGCTTACCATTATTCATATCCTTCTCACAGAGTTTCTGAATTATAGGCATACACATGAATCTTTCCAGCTCTCTGTCTCCTATATCAAAGTGACATCAAGTCACAATGAAAATGTCAACCGTGACTCCTTTATCCTACTTGTATTTCCACAGCTTCCAGCAGCTGCATCTTTGAGATCTTACACATGCCAAGTGCATATACTCACATCTGCTTTCTTCCTCAGCTAAGTAATAGAATAGGATCAGTAAGCTTGTTTTTAATCTTGCCATGTTCTGAGCTTGTTATATCATTGAGATGCCATCTTTTAAGTCTCTAGTCACCTTATCTATGAGTATTGTCTTGCTCTTCACACACATACCCAGTCTGCTTTTTCCTGCTATTGTTTTCGCCTCTTCTTTCCCATTTTTTTGTATATCCAGGCACCTAATAAATATCATAACCTTGATAATCACCTTATATCACAGGCTTATATTACCCTGGGGTCAACATTGCCTCTCAGTGAGGACAAAAACAAACCAAAAACCAAACCAAACCAAAACAAAACAAAAAACCTCCACTCAGACAAACACCTCTGATACCTAGCTATTTCTGTAACATCATAGCTAAATGATGCTGCCTTAGAGTGATATACATTTTGCATTGTTTTCCTTGTTGATTTCTCTGTGTTTGCTTACCAGCTGTTCTCTGTCTTTTTAAAAAAAAAAACCTATTACTACTTAAACCACTACTATGGTATGAATCACATATCTCCTTCTCTACATGCATAGCCATCCATTCCTGCCGTTAATGACTGGATTAAATTCTCCCACAGATCATCATTAGCAATTACAGCCTTAGAGGCTCTTTCATGCACCAGAATTTATTAACTAGTCTTCCATTTAATTCTGTGTTTTCAGATATTGTATTATATTTACTCAAACAGCAGCTCTGTATTTTGACTCAACAACGGATAAACTTAAACTCCATGTAGGTTGAACATTCAGGTGTCTCATTAAAGATCAGAGCAATGAAGGGGAGAATGAGCATGAGAATTTCAAGCACAGAAAATCAAGGACTTTCAGTATAAAATAAGGACTGGGATATAAAGTGTTATTTACTTTAAAGTAAATATGCCTATCCCAGTTATTTTGTATTTCATACACTTTCAAACATTATTTGGATTTATTAAAAATAAATTTTGATTTTTGAGATTATACTAGAATTACATCATTTATTTTATTTTTCTGTTTTTCTTCTAAAATTTCCTATATATCCCTTCTTGCTCTCTTTTGAATTTGTGCCATCTCTTTCTTTAATAATCTGTGTGTGTGTGTGTGTGTGTGTGTGTGTGTGTGTGTGTGTGAGAGAGAGAGAGAGGGTGGGAGAGAGAGAGGGAGGGGAGTTTGTTGTAGATTGTATCTCCTAGAAATATTGAAAGTTACACCCATTAAGACTCACCAAGCTGGGTGTGGTGGTGCACGCCTTTAATCCCAGCACTTGGGAGGCAGAGGCAGGCGGATTTCTGAGTTCGAGGCCAGCCTGGTCTACAAAGTGAGTTCCAGGACAGCCAGGGCTATACAGAGAAACCCTGTCTCGAAAAACCAAAACCGAAAAAAAAAAAAAAAAAAAAAAAGACTCACCAACATGCAACATGGATCCCTAACTAAACCTGAGGTGAAAAAGGACAACATTAAATGTTGAAATGGGAAAGTAAACAAGGCCTGATCCTGACACAAAGAACTGGACACAGCTGAGGAATGCTGATAAGGAGAGTAATGGTTTTCCCCAGGGTATAGCACCTCAGTTGGTTATTCAATATGTGCACTCATGCTGTAGTATTATATACTATAAATTGTGTGTCTGTATATATAATATGCATAGTATTGTATAGAATTTTGTAACAAGAAACCTTCAAGACTTACTTGCCACTATGTATGTGGGGCACTGGGCTGTGCACAGACAGGCTGGTCTCCAGTTGAGCTGAGGTCTGAACCCCCCAAATGGTGAAAATTCGCCTACATGACACGGTAGGCATTCCCTTATTCTCCTGCCTAAGTCCCCCCCACAACCCCCTCAAGAGAAGCATGGCTAGAAGTTACATAGACAATATCCCAAGCTTCTGACCTTCAGGCTAAACTCCTCCCCGGTTACCTAGCAACAAAACAATAAGACAGCATACTTTAAAAAGGGTTGTTCAGCCCCTGCTTGCTCTTTTACTTGTCTCTCTTACTTCTCACTCTCTTACCTCTTACCCCTTACTCTCACCCCCTCTCTCCTCTTTGTCTTCTCTCCTCCCCTCTCTCTTTGTCTTCTCCTCTCCTCTCTCCTCTCGTCTCTACCTCTTACTCTTTCTCTCTAGCCTTCTCTCTCTCTCTCTCTCTCTCTCTCTCTCTCTCTCTCTCTCCTCTTTTCTCTCCTGCCTTTCTACAATAAAGCTCTAAAACCATAGAGAGTCTCTGCTCCAGTCAAGATCTGCTGCACTCACTCTCACTGGTGTTGGGAACCTCTTCCCTCATTCTTCTCTCCCATAGCCCTGGTGGCTTTAGCAAAGTAGCTCTGAGAATCCAAGGTAGGGCTGCCCTTTGCCACCTCCAAATAGTGGGTCAGAGGCTTAGATGCCCAACCCAGGGATGAGTGGAAGGTAGATAGCAGCCCTTTCACACCTGACAGACCAGAGTAAAACTCTGGCAGGGTGTGTGTTTGCCCCTTCCTCCTCTTCCCCTGGGCCCCCTTTTTAGTTCCCAATACCATGCTAGCAATATTACAAAGCAAGCAGAAACAAGTAGGTCATAACTTTTTTTTTGGGGGGGGGGGTTGTTTGGTTTTGTTTTTATTACTTTTAATATTTTTTTAAGTGCACTTGTTGCTCCCTCTAAGTCCACCCTTCCACAGTTCCTCATCTCATTCCTCCTCCCCCAAAGAGTATGCCCCCTACCCCTGCAAGGCATCCCCACTCCCTGGGGCCTCAAGTCTCTCAAGGGTTAGGTACATCTTCTCCCTCTGAGGCCAGACCAGGCAATCTTCTGCTGTATTTGTGTTGGGCCTCTGACCAGCTCATGTATACTGCCCTGTTGGTGGCTCACTGAGAGATCTCAGAGGTCTAGGTTAGTTGAGACTGCTGGTCTTCCTATGGGGTCACCCTCCTGCTGGTCTTCCAGCCTTTCCCTAGTTCATCCACAGGGGTCCCAGGCCTCTGTCCATTAGTTGTTTGCTAGTCTCTGCATCTGACACTTTCAGTTGCTTGTTGCAACTCTCAGAGGACAGTGATGCTAGCTAGGCTCCTGTCTGTAAGCACACCATAGCACCAGGAATAGTGTCAGGCCTCAGAGCCTGCCCTAGAGCTGGATCCCAATTTTGGTCTGTCACTAATCCTCTTTTCCCTCGGTCTTTTCTTCATTTTTTTCCCTGCAGTTCTTTCATACAGGAACAATTCTGTGTCAAGAGTTTTTGACTGTGGGATGACAACCCTATGCCTCCGCTCAATGCCCTGTCTTTCTACTGGAGGTAGACTCTACAAGTTCCCTCTACCAACTGTTGGGCATTTCATCTAAGGTCTTTCCCTTTTAGTCCTGAGAGTCTCTCACCTCCCATGTCTCTGGTACATTCTAGAAGGTCCCCTTACCTCCCACCCCACAAGGTTGTATATTTTCATTCTTTCTGCTGGCCCTCATGTCTTCTCTGTCTCTCCAACAAGATCTGATCATATTCCCCTTTTCCCCTCCCCTTCCTCCTCCCCTCTTCCACCCAGGCTCCTCCCTCCCTCTGCCTCCCATAATTGTTTTCTTCTCCCTTCCAAGTGGGATTAAAGCATCTTTACTTGGGCTCTATGGCTTAATAAACTTTTTGAGTTCTGTGGATTGTATCCTAGGTTTTCTATACATTTTTGGCTAATATCCACTTATTAGTGAGTACATAAAATGCATGCCATCTTGGGTCTGAGCTACCTCACTCAGGATGATATTTTCTAGTTCCACCCATTTGCCCACAAAATTCATGAAGTCCTCATCCTTTATAGGTGACTAGTATTTCATTATGTAAATGAACCACATATTCTGTATCCATTCTTCCATTGTAGGATATCTGTGATGTCATAATGTTCTATGGTGAGATGTTTATCCTACTGAAACTGTGCCTTACATATTTGCTTGTCAAATTATTATTGGGCTTTCAATATTTGCTAATGTCACAGGACCTCACATGGCTACTATGTGGTTTTGTTCAAATTTGTATTTTGCTTTGCTGGTATTTTTCATTGATTTCTCATTTTCAGAAAAAAAAATTATATTCTTCAAAAACAATTTCAAATGGTTCTTTGAAATTTGCTCAATTCCAGAATGTGCAGAAATGGTTCTACTGCATTTCCAACTGCTTAAAAATGATTCTTGTTTTGAGAATCCTGTCAAGAACAGAACTACACATTTGATCATGCTTAAGCCTCAAGGTCAAATGTTCCTTCACTATGAACTAACAGAACCAAACAGTGAGCAGTGTGTAGTGCCTTTTAGACAAGATTAAACCCCTGTGTCAGCTCCAGTAATGCTTTGAATGTGGAAACGACCCCATTTCTTAAGGAAAACCTTGTCACACATGGAGTATAAGACATGTCAAGCTTATGAAATAGTTTTAGTTTTGACTATTAGTATGGATGTAGCAACATGCTAACTCCTTAAATGTTTGAAAGAGTTCAAACAGTAATTACCAAACTGAAAGTTTTTACTTCACACAAATGTTACTGTTTTTCAGAAATTATACGTATAATTCAAGTAATTGCACAAAAAATTTGGTGGTTTCACAATTTAATTATTTGATAGAATTATTATTTTATGAGATAATTGTGACTATCATAATCATTATCATCATTGTCCTCCTCATCATCAGTACTAGTTATTAGTTGTGATAGGGTAGTCCAAACCATCATTAAAATTAAAATTACTTACTACGTTAGCTTCCTGAGCACAGGGACTATTGGCATGCATCTGTATGTGCAGGTGTTTAGTTATTTTAATTTGTACTTACTATTTAATAAATGTTAGCCAATAAAACTTTCAGCTGCTTCTGAGCATTTGTACAAAAACACGGGAGCTATTTGCCAGGTGTGATTGCATAACCCCTGTATCTGAAGCTGCTTTGGAGTTTGAAGAAAGAGAATTGCTTGGATCATGAGTTCAAGGCTAGCCTGGGTGATATAGTAGATCTTCCCTCCATCCTGGACTCACTCAGTGTATGACCTTCAGCACCCTACCACAGTAACACGGGTGAATATTTTGTTTAAATCAACAAAGCATTTATTCCACATCTTCCATGCTTCTTTTTTAATTAATGTCAGTAAATTATTCATATTGTACAGATTCTCCACATCTACTTAGTTTTCACCAAACGGAGCAGTTCTCTCATTTATTCATTTTATATCTTGATCACAGCCTTTTATATCCTCCTATTACAGTCATAGCCCTCAGACAGTCCCTCTCCCCACTACCTCCCCCTCTTCTCTGAGAAGGGGGAATCGGCCCCTACATACCAACTTACACTGGCACAGCAAGTCCCTGAAGAATTGGGTGTATCTTTTCCCACTGAAGGGAAACCCAGTTAGGGGGACATGCGCCACAGTTAAACAACAGAGTCAGCAACAGCCCCCACTCCAACAGTTGGGGGTTTCCCATGAAGACCTAGCTGCACATTTGCTAAATATGTGTGGGGGTCCTAGGTCCAACCCATGTAAGCTCTTTGGTTGGTGGTTCAGTGTTGGAGCCTCCAAGAGGACAGGTTAATTGACTCTGTTGGTCTTCTTGGTGAGTCCCTGTCCTGTGCTGTTCCCTCAGTCCTTCCCCCAACTTTTACACAGATGTCTTCTGCATGACTCCCAGTGGAGGCATAAGGACACCAACCTACCCACAAAAGCTTTGATCATTAATTTGTCTTGCCTACAAGTAGTACATAGACAAAGATGGAGCAGAGACTAAATAACTAGTCCAACTTGAGACTTATCAGTTGTATGAGAACCAGTTCTTGACACCTCTTGTGCTTGCAGATATGAGCCTAGCATAACTGCCCTCTAAGAGGTTCCACCCAGCAGCTGACTAAAACAAATGCAGAGACCCACAGCCAAATGTCAAACAGATCAGTGTAACCACATCAAATATCTGAAGTAAATCTTTACTTTAAGATGTTTAACAAAGACTAATTTTGTTTAAACTGTGTTAATACTATGAATACGTATTAACTATCTCTCATAGAGCACAAAACACAAATGCTATTTTCATATTGGAATAAATACATTCATTTTGGGAAAAAAACTATTTAAAAAAGATGCTTAAGAAAGGCAGGGAAACATTCAGTTGAGTCTAACTTTTTTTTAATTAGATATTTTCTTTATTTACATTTCAAATGTTATCCCCTTTCCTAGTTTCCCCTCTGAAAATCCCCTATCTCTTCCCTCCTCCCCCTGCTCCCCAACCCACCCACTCCCATTCCCAGTCCTGGCATTCCCCTGTACTGGGGCATAGAACCTTCACAGGACCTAGGGCCTCTCTTCCCACTGATGACCAACTAGGCCATCCTCCTCTATATATACAGCTAGAGACACATGTCCCACCATGTGTTTTCTTTGATTGGTGGTTTAGTTCCAAGGAGCTCTGGGAGTACTGCTTAGTTCATATTGATGTTTCTCCTATGGGGCTTCAGACCCCTTTAGCTCCTTGGGTACTTTCTTTCGCTCCTTCATTGGGGACCCTGTGCTCCATCCTATGGATGATTGTGAGCATCCACTTCTGTATTTGCCAGGCACTGAGAAAGGCCCACAGGAGGCAGCTATCTATATCAAGATCCTGTCATCAGGCTCTTGTTGGCATCTGCCATAGTGTCTGGGTTTGGTGGTTGTTTATGGGATGGATCCCCTAGTTGCAGACACTGAGCTTATCAAACTACTAATGCTTTGGGGATGTTTTGTAACCCCTGTTTTAAAATAAAGGGAGAGTTCTTTTTCTTCAGGATTGTGACTTCTGGTTCATGCTCTCGTGGGTGGTCCTTATGGGCATTTACTCTTAAATTGTTTTTTAAAAAAATACATGAGATTAAGAAATTGAGAAGAGGGCATGTCTTAGTGGGAGTTATGGAGAATTTGTGTAGAATAGTGAGGGGGTAGAAATGACAATTCTTTGTACACATATATGAAAACTTAAAATAATAAATTAAAATATTTAAAAATTAAGATGATATGTTTATTCCCATATTCAATAGAATGTTTTAAGGAACTGTGCTTTTAAATGTTAACATAATATCTACATGGAAATGGTGCTCATTTGATGCTAATATTAGTACCTAAAAACCCAATTTTCTCAAATACATTTTTCCACACCTCTTAAAGTTGGGATGTCAAATATGCACTGTTTTTTGTTCTTTGGTGCTGATAAAACCATCATGCTAACTCATCAATTTCTGGTTTTTAATTTTTCACCCTTTGAGGGATAAAATAACTTGTTTCCATTTTTAAATAAATGCTCAGAAAAAAAAGAAAGCATATGAGAAATGGAGCTGAGCATTTTATATAATTTATGTAAGGGACGGTAGGGAACCCCCCAGTGGCCAAAAATGTAACTCAGATACCTGGCAAGATTTCCGCCTCTCTATGGACCTTGCTGCTTCTACTCTCATGGGGAAGTTAACATTGGCTGAAGGAGAGAGACCCTGACAGACCTTCAGCTAACACTTAAGGACACATGCTAACAGTGTATGCTGACTAGTGCTTTGTGTTTATCCCACACACTAGAAATAGTCACCATAGGGGATATAAACCTCTTTGTAGATGAAACACTGTGGACCAGGACAGACAAGAAACTCGCCGCCAAAGAGTGATTTGTTGGATCACAAACGAAGTGCAACTTCCAAAAATGTTATTCTCTATAATGGAGACTTCTCAGAAAGAATAAGGCAAAACTGAAAATTTTCATAGAGCAAGAGGAAAAGACATGAGAAGAATATTATCAATGGAAAAGAATCTCTAGGTAGCAACATGAAAAACATTGTGTTTCTCAGAATTGGAGTTCTAGTTACAAATTACTTTCCAAGATGATTTTAGAACAAAGGTTAGATAACATTTCTCAAAATATATTTTAGGAAATGTTCTCATTTTCATGTGTACAACTGGTATCTGTGGATTTTGAGTTAAAAATGGTAATGCATTTCTTTTATTACATAAATGTCTTGGAAAACATATTCCTGGGGCTGGGTATGATAATGGATTCCTTTAATTCCAGCACTAGAGAGGCAGATACAGGTAGATCTCTGTGCATTCTGGGCTAACCTTGTTTGGATAGTGAGTTCCAGGCCAGTCAAAGCTGCATAAAGATATCTTCTTTAAAAAAAAAAATTGGGGAAGGGGGGAAAATTGGGAGGAAGTCAATAAAAAATACCCCTAACCTTTTTTTTCCAGAAATTCTAATAAAATACCCACTAATTGATATAATTCTTAATTTTACTTTTAAAATTATAGTATAATTAAAATATTTTCCTTTTCTTCCTCCATGCTAGCCTTTCTATATATCCCTTTCATGTTCAAATTTGTGGCATATATATATATATATATAATATATATATATATTATGTATATATATAATATATATATATATATATATATATATATATATATATAATATGTGTGTATGTGTGTGAGTACACATGTGTGTGTATACATGTGTATCCACATTTCTAAAATATAACCTCTATAATCCATATAATGTTAGTTTTATATAGATTTTCATTTGGTAATGTTGAATAAGTTTGTATGATTGTTCCTGGAGAAGACTACCTCTCCAGATGACAGCATTCTGCAGCTGCCTGTTGTTTTCTGGTGTAGGGTTAGCTCCTCAGGGTCATTCCCCTGTCCACTTTGGCATGCTGATCAGTGTCCTTCAGGTTCAGCTCAGGTTTGAGCAGTCATGTTAGTAAGACTTTATGGGTATGTTCTTTTCATACAGATCTTCCACTTGCTTGTTTAGAGTTACACTGTGATATTTTATATATTTTTTATTATTGTGAATGGTGTTTTTAGAATAGGGAACAAAATACCCATGAAAGGAGTTACAGAGATAAAGTTTAGAGCTAAGATGAAAGAATGGACTATCCAGAGACTACCCCACCAGAGGATCCATACCATAATCAGTCACCAAACCCAGACACTATTGCATATGACAGCAAGAGTTTGCTGAAGGAACCCTGATATAACTGTTTTGTATGAGGCTATGCCAGGACCTGGCAAGTACAGAATTGGATGCTCATAGTCATCTATATGATGGAACACAGGGCCCCAATGGAGAAGCTAGAGAAAGTACTCCAGGAGCTGAAGGGGTCTGCAACCCTATAAGAAGAAAAACAATATTAACTAACCAGAACACCCCCCCAGAGCTCATGTCTCTAGCTGTATATGTAGCAGAAGATGGCCCAGTCAGCCATCATTAGGAAGAGAGGTCCAGCATGCAAACTTTATATGCCCCAATACAGGGGAACGCCAGGTCCAAGAAGTGGGAGTGGGTGGGTAGGGGAGCAGGGCAGTTGGGGGATATAGGGAACTTTTGGGATAGCATTTGAAATGTAAAATAAGAAAATATCTAATAAAAAAGTAAAAAAAAAAGACTTTATGGGTATAACCTCTACTTTTAATAGGAGACAAACCCTCACAACAGATTACTTGATTCACTGGCTCTTAGCATCTTTTCGTTCCTTCCCCTCAGTGCTCCTTGACCTTTAGGTGTGGCTTGGAGTGTTTTTAATATGACTTATTCTGTATGCTGTAACCATATATAATGAAAATAACTTGTAATCATTATTTTTCTATTGGATTGATAAAAATCCATGGCCAAGACTATTTATAGGAGAAACGATTCATGTGGCTTATGGTTGCCAAAGGCCAGAGCTCATTATGGCAAACTATGAAGGTAGCAGACAGTTGGCTCATTTGCTGAGACTGCAGAGAGATAGTACAGAGATTGGACTGAACTGTAAACTGCATGTGGCTTTGATACCTTAAATCCTGTTCTCAGAGGCATGCTTGCTCCATTAGCACAGTTCCTAAACAAAACTAAGAACTGTTTTGTTTTGTTTTTTAGAAAATCAACAAGATAAATTTTTAGCCAAACTAAATAAAGGGCACAGAAACAGTACTCAAATTAACAAAATCAGAAATGAAAGAGGAGACATAACAACAGAAGCTAAGGAAATTCAAGATATCATCAGATCCTACTACAAAAGTCTGTACTAAACAACAAAGCTGGAAAATCTAGATGCAATGAGTGATTCTCTAGAGAGATACAAGGTACCAAAGTTAAATCAGGACCAGATAAACTACCTAAGCAGTCCCCAAACCCCAAAGGGAGACAAATTGGAAAGGAGAAAGTCAAGGACTCACTATTGGCAAACAATAAAATAATATACATAAGTGACCCCAAAAATTCAACCAGAGAATTCCTATTCCTGATAACTTAAACAAAGTGGCTGGATATAAAATTAACTTAAACAAATCAGTAGCCTTCCTCTACAAAAAGGATAAAGGAGCTAAGAAAAAATTAAGGACCTACCAGTGTCTTCCCCTGGAAACCATTATTCAGACACCCCAAAATATGGGGACATCTCATTCAAACCACCACATAATCTTGATGTGTATAGCCATCTTCCCAGCTCCTATGCTTTAACATATACATGGGTCCTATGCTATATCTGTTACTCTCACTTCCCTATGGACAATTCCCACAGTTCTCTCATTTCCAGTTTCCCCTAGCCTTCCTTGTGACATGCAGTTACCAATAACAGCTAAAAAGTTGGGGGGGGGGACATTCATGTTCCACTAGAAATCTGTGGAGTTTTCTGCATTTTCCATTACCAAGCCTTCTTTCAGAAACCAGAAACCACACTATACAGATATCAAGATCATAGTTATGTAGACAGGGCACTGAGGAGTACAGTTCCCCTTAGAGATAATATTTGGAAATAGATCATGTGAGAAACAAAGAATGTGTCTCTGCTAACATTATCAAGGCCCTCAATATCCACTACAGGACTCTTGAACTTCCCAGTTCTAGACCTCATATGATATGAGTGAAACTACATATCAGATAGCCAAACAAATTATACAATCAAAGTGAAATTAGAAGAAACTCAAAGTTTTTTTTATAAGATAAAATAATGCAGATAAAAGAGACATTGTTCTTTTTTTATTACTAATTTATTTCTTTACATTTCAAATTTTGTCCCCCTTTCCAGTCTCCCTTCTGCAAACCCCTCTCTCCATCCTCCTCCTCTTTGCCTCTATACACCCATCTACTCCGGCTCAACCAACCAGCATCCCCCTTCATTTGGGTAACAACCCTCCACAGGACCAAGCACTTCCCCTCCCACTGATATCAGATAAGGCAGTCCTCTGCTATATATGTAATGAGAGTCATGGACCCACCCATGTATAATCTTCAAAAGGTGGTTTAGTTCCTGGGAGCTCTGGTTGGACTGGTTGGTCTGGTTGGTCCATATTGTTGTTCTTCCTATGAGGGTGCAAATCTATTCAGCTCTTTTAGTCCTTCCCCTAACTCTTCCATTGGGGTCTCCTGGCTCAATCCAATGGTTAGCCATGAGTTTTTTTTTTAATCACTCTTAGATATTGGTAGAACCTCTCAGAGGACAGCCATAACAGGCTCCTCTTTGCAAGCACTTCTTGGTATCAGCAATAGTATCTTGACTTGGTGTCTGAAGATGAGATGAATCCCAAGATGGAGTGGTCTCTGGATGGTCATTCTTTTCCCTGTGTTTCCTTTAGGTAAGTACAATTCTGGGTTAAAAACATTTAGATGGTTGGGTGACTAAATCTCTCTATTGGAGACATTGCTTATCTATTGGAGGTGATCCCTTCAGGTTCTATCTCTCCTCTGTTAGGAGCCTCTCACATTCATGGCATCTGGGACATTCTCCTGGTTCTCCACCCCTTGTTTCCCAACCTCACTGGTGCTTATTTCTATTTATTTTTAGGGCTCTCTGGATTTCTTTTTATTATTTTTTTAGGTCTTTGTATTTTTCTTTTTTTTTTAATTAGATATTTTCTTCATTTACATTTCAGGTGCTATCCCATAAGTCCCCTATACCCTCACTCCGCCCTGCTCCCCTACCCACCTACTCCCACTTCTTAGCCCTGACATTCCCCTGTACTGGGCATATAAAGATTGCTAGACCAAGGGGCCTTTCTTTCCAATAATGGCCAACTAAGCCATCTTCTAATACATATGCAGCTAGAGATATGAGCTCTGGGGGTTCTGATTAGTTCATATTGTTGTTCCATCTATAGGGTTGCAGACCCCTACAGCTCTTGGGTACTCGCTCTAGCTCCTACATTGGGGACTCTGTGTTCTGCCCTATAGATGACTGTGAGCATCCACGTCTATATTGGTCAGGGACTGTCAAAGCCTCACAGGAGACAGCTATATCAGGGTCCTTTCAGCAAAATCTTGCTGGAATATGCAGTAGTGTCTGCATTTGGTGGCTGATTTTGGGATGGACCCCTGGGTGGGGCAGTCTCTGGATGGTCTATCTTTTCATCTTAGCTCCAAACTTTGTCTCTGCAACTCCTTCCATGAATATTTTATTTCCTATTCTAGGCAGGAATGAAGTATCCATGCGTTGGTCTTTCTTGATTTTCTTGTGTTTTGGAAATTGTATCTTGGGTATTCTAGGTTTCTGGGCTAATATCCGCTTAACAGTGAGTGCATATTAAGTGACTTCTTTTGTGATTGGGTTACCTCACTCAGTATGATATCCTCCAGATACATCCATTTGCTCAAGAATTTCATAAATTCATTGTTTTTAATAGCTGAGTAGTACTCCATTGTGTAAATGTACCACATTTTCTGTATCCATTTCTCTGTTGAGGGACATCTGGGTTCTTTCCAGCTTCTGGATGTTATAAATAAGGCTGCTATGAACATAGTGGAGCATGTGTCCTTGTTACCAGTTGGAACATCTTCTGGGTATATTGGTAGTACTATGTCCAGTTTTCTGAGAAACCACCAGACTTGATTTCCCTCTCTGGACTTCTTTCTTCTCTCTTCTCATACTGTTCCTGCCATATATTTCTTTCCCCCTCCCCTATCCCACCCAGATCCATCCTTTCCTTTGCCTCTAGTGATTATTTTGTTCTCCATTCTAAGTGGGATTGAAGCATCCACACTTTGGCCTTAGCTTTTGTTAAGCTCCATATGATGTGTGACGAGTATCATGGGTATTCTGAGCTTTTGGGCTTATACACACTTAGCAGTGAGTACATACCAATGTGTGTCATTTGGGGTCTGAGTTATCTCACTCAGGATGATATTTTCTTGTTACATCCATTTGCCTACACAATTCGTAAGTGTGTTGGTTTATTTCTGGGTTGTTGGGCTTATACTTTCCACATTGTAGTCCATCTCTGAATGAAGCCAGAAAAGGAACTCGAACAGGACAGGAACCTGAAATCAGGAACTGATGTAGAGGCTGTGGAGGAGTGCTGCTTACTGACTTATTCCTCATGTATTTCTCAGATTGTTTTTTTATATGCTTTATAAGAAATTTCAGGACCACCATCCCAGAGTGGCCCCACCTACAATGACCTGGGCCCTCTCTCATCAATCAATAATGAAGAAAATGCCTCACAGCCTGATCATATAGAGGCATTGTAACAATTGAGATTACCTCCTTTCAGATAATTTTAGTTTGTAGGTCAAGGTGATGTAAAACTAACCAGCACACCCAGTGGTACTTGCCATGGAACACAATTTGTGTTTTTTCTCTGCATCCTAACTCCCACCAGTATGTCTGACAACATGATCATCCTGATAGAAAGGCTAAGTATTCATACCCTGCTGAACTGGAAAGACAATCTCTGTAGTACTAAGTTTGCTATTTCAATGTCCATCTTCTCTTTCAATTGGCCAATTAATTAATACTGAAGTAAAAGAATTCTAGTGAAGGAAATAGGTTCAATTCAATGGTTTTGGGAAAAGTGAATGTCTTAGGGTTTCTATTCCTGCACAAATATCATGACCAAGAAGCAAGTTGGGGAGGAAAGGATTTATTCAGCTTACACTTTCATACTGCTGTTCATCACCAAAGGAAGTCAGGACTGGAACTCAAACAGGTCAGGAAGCAGGATAGGAAGCAGGATCTGATGCAGAAGCCATGGAAGGATGTTCTTTACTGGCTTGATTCCAATGGCTTGCTCAGCTTGCTTTCTTATAGACCCAAGACTACCAGCCCAAAGGTGGTACCACCCACAAGGGGCCCTCCCCTCTTGATCACTAATTGAGAAAATGTCCCACAGATGGATTTCATGGAGGCACTTCCCCAGCTAAAGCTCCTTTCTCAGTGATAACTCCAGCCTGTGTCAAGTTGACATATAAAACCAACGAGTACAGTGAAATTCTATAAAATCGATTTTCTGTTCTTCTAACCTCCAAATAGATATTTTGGTAAAATATCTATATGAGATATTCTATCAATAAATTATGTTTATGTTGCCTTGATAGTTTAATGAAAGGGATATTTGTGTAAATACTCATTAAGGAAGAATTTGGAAGAAACACTTTTTTAGATATAGCATGTATTATCCCCTTCCACATAGTTTGAACACATGGGTCCAGTCTTGTCTTAAGAAAGTGTTTCTTCCAAATTCTTTCTCAGTTAATGAGGATTTGAAAGGCACAAAGAAACTTTCTTAATAATATATCTTTTGATATGTACACTGTGATAGGATAAGGACAAAATTTAATATAATTCTATATTTTTGCTAACCTTGATTTGGTCTTATTATATTTATAGTACAATTATTATATTTGAGTAATAGGAAGATTACACTGAATTATGATTCCAAAGTAATTGCTGACTCTTTATCTTGGCAAATATCATCAGGGCAAGCTGACATTGTTTAATCATCTTAGGCTATAACGTGATTAGATAGGGTTTTTGTGTAATATATTTACCTGTCACGAGAGAAAGTAGTCATGCTTTGCAAACAGGGTTATCTGAAGCGAAGCTGGAAATGTACAGATTTAATGAACACTGATAATGTGACCAGCATGTTCCGTTCAGTTCTTTGAAGACCCCCCACAAAAAGTAGCTCTGTCCTTAAATATAATCATGTGAGTCTAAACTGCCTATGTAGTATTTGCCTCCCAGGTGCATGCCCTTTGGCAGTAGAAATCCTGTTCTCAAGTGCCTGAAATAATTGCAAAATGACGATGAAGTATCTAAATCTATATGTTTGCCAACCTTGGATGACAAGAAAAATAGCTTTCCTAGTCATTAGTGTTTTTTTTTTTTTTAAGCAAAGTGGGTAGCTTGTCTAAAATGAAAAGAACAGAATTATGATATTGCTAATGTGTTTAGACTTTTGCAGGTTTGGAGGGTTGGCAAAGATATTGAAGGATAATGAGTTTCTGATAAATAATAGAGAAAATTCTCCAAATAGATTTTTTTTCTTTAATAATGGACTTATGGAAGTTAGAGTGCTAGCTCAGTGGTTAGAGGGCTTGCTAAGCAAGCCAGACAAATTAACTTCAAATCCTGCAATCACATGATCACACGTGAAAGCCAACAAATTGAAGCTCTCATCTATAATCCCAGGATACCCCTTCAAGCAAATGTGTTTTTGAGACAGGAGAATCATTGGAAAGTAGACAAGCAGCTAGCCTAGAATACAGAGGAGGAAACAACATGAATGATCCTGTGTCAAATAAAGTGGAAGTGTAGGACTTACACTAATACAGGCATGCAATGTGCACATGCACACACACAAGCACTTGCACAAGCAACAAATGTGACTTCCAGCATGTGGATAAGCCAAATGGATATGGGTTTCTATGAAATTCAATAATTTCATGGTGGTAGCAAGGTAATAATCAGTATTTCATAAAGACTGTTATAAATTATTCCAAATCTCTTCTACAAGCAAGAAGTATATCGTTTATACCAAAATTGAAACTTACAATTGGTGTCTGAAAATAATCACCTCAGAGAACAGACAAAGGGCAAGTAAGAACATAAGTCATTTGTGTTCATAAATTGTAGCATCGTGAAGAGTGTATGGTTTATAAATAGCAGTAAGTCTGATGCAAACTAAATTGTTGTGAATTGCCACTTCATCCCAGACAAAACAGTTTTCATCAAGACTAGAGCAATTTTTATGATGGATTTGACCCAGTTGTTGGAGGCCTTCATCATTGTGTAACCATTATGTAACAGGGTATGGAGGTTTCTCAAAGAAATAAATCTGGCACTAGGCCTGGGGTTTCTCCACATAAGTACTCAATGTCTGCATTTCAAAGAAAATGAAATAAGTCTGCTGAGCAGACACCTTCATTTTCATGTTTGTTATTTCATTCATCACAATTGCCAAGAATTAGACAATCTGAATTATATAAACTGATAAGTGAATAGAGAGACCATGATGTAATTACATGATAGAATAATATTCTACCATAACCACTGTTTTCTTACTATTTGCAATGCCATGCACAGAACTAGTGACCTCTATCTAAGGGAAATAATAATATAGCAGGCACAGAAAGATAAGTATTGTATGATATTCTTCATTTTGAATATAAAAGCACTGGTCTTCTCAAAGTTGAAATAGCCAGAAAAGAATGGAGAGTTTTGAGTAAAGGTTCATGAGTGGTAGAACATATTTACAAGTTCAGAGCTTTGGTGCACCACTATATAGTAGTGATTATGTAACACTTGTATACTTTTTTTCCCTTTTAAAAAAATTGGATATTTTATTTATTTACATTTCAAATGTTATCCCCTTTCCCAGTTTCCCTTCTGTAAGCCCTCTATCTCACCCCCTCCCCCTGCTTCTATAAGGGTGCTTCCCCACCCCTCCAGACCCACTCCCACCTCACCACCCTAGCATTCCCCTACATTGAGGTACAGAGGCTTCACACAGGATCCTCTCCTACCATTGATACCAGACAAGGCCATCCTCTGCTACATATGTGATTGGAGCCATGGGTCCCTTCATGTGTACTCTGCGATTAGCTGAAATGCCCAAAAAAGGGGAGGGAGAACCTATAGAGTCTGTATCCCGAGGTTAGGCAAGGCACCTGTTTGGCGGATGCCACCATCCCCTCATCTCAAAAGGAAACACAGGGACAAAGTGAGGAGTAGAGACTGAAGGAAAGGCCCTCCAGAGACTGTCCAACCTGAGGATCCATCCCACATACAGATACCAAACCCAGACACTATTGAGGATGCCACAATGTGCTTGCTGACAGGAGCTGGATTGAGCTCTCTGAAAGGGTTTGCCAGAGCCTGACAAATACAGAGGAGGATGCTCACAGTCAACT
This sequence comes from Mus minutoides, assembly GCA_902729485.2. Lineage (NCBI taxonomy): Eukaryota > Metazoa > Chordata > Mammalia > Rodentia > Muridae > Mus > Mus minutoides. The sequence continues at coordinate 263,485 of LR750099.1, read as the reverse complement.
ATTGGACTGAGCACGTGGACCCCAATGGAGAAGTTATGGGAAGGACTGAGGGGGTGAAGGGGTTTGCAACTCCATAGGAAGAACAACAATATCAACTAATCAGACCCCACAGAGCTCCCAGGGACTAAATCATCAGCATTTATACACTTTTAATAATTAAAACAGACTAGGATGGCTGGCAAGATGGCTCAGCAGTTAATGATACTTGCAGCTATTGCAGAGGCCTGGATTAATTTTCACCTCACACATTTCTAAACCAGTTTCAGGGGACCTGACATCCAATTCTGACTCCTATGGGCATTCCTAGACATGCAGCAAAACCTTTCATACTCATAAAATAAATTTTTCTTAAAAAAAATTAGAGGGATAGGAAATGTTTTCCATGTAAACAATAGATATTTGAAAAATAGGTACAATTGATATGCTTTAGGTATTATATGAATCAAATAACATAATACCCGATATGTGCATTTATATATAATTTCTATATTTTGAATATCCACTAAACTTTATAAAGACAAAGAATATCTGAATATCATTGACAACTTTGGCCCAGTGATTAGGAGTAAAGGGATGAGAGCAGACACAGGTTGAAATGGCGATCAAGGGGCCTTGATCTGAGGGATTTGAATCCATTAAAGATTATTAGAAATTGATAGTTTTGTGATTTCTCCTAATCCTCCAATGCAGAGATAAAGCCATGAAACACAGTCCAACACCACGTACATTACCATAGCTCAGCTCTTCAATGGGCCAGATTAGGCCAACATTATTAGGCCAACATTATTATAAGTTTTTGCATCATCTTATATCTGTTTCTGGAATTTTCTGCTTTTCACCAAATGGATAAAATAAGCAGGTTTAAACATACTTAGCATATTTTAAGGGCAAATTTCATTTTATATGTCTATTTGCTCAAAATTTGGCCAAATATTCTGGATGTTTCTGTGAATATGATTGATTTTTTAATTGTGTTTTGTTTTGTTTTGATGGATAAAAATTAACATTTAAACTGAGAATCATTGAATCAAGAAGATTATAACACACACACACACACACACACACACAGAGAGAGAGAGAGAGAGAGAGAGAGAGAGAGAGAGAGAGAGAGAGAGGAGAAAGGCAATGACGGAGAGGAAATCCCTGTGTCTGTTTCTCTGAAAAACTCTAATTAGGCATTCATTCTATTTTTTGTTTTGTTTTGTTTTTTTGGTTTTTCAAGACAGGGTTTCTCTGTATAGCCCTGCTGTCCTGGAACTCACTTTGTAGACCAGGCTGGCCTCGAACTCAGAAATTTGCCTGCCTCTCCCTCCCAAGTGCTGGGATTAAAGGCGTGTGTGCCACCATGCCTGGCTTTAATTATGCATTCATATGTACAGAATAGACCCTGAACGTTGAAGATGTCCCCTAGAGTACAAAGACAGGACTCCATGGACTGCTTAGCAATGAAGTGTGAGGAATGGAGTTGCAATCACCAAAACCTGTACAAAGTACGTGTACCTGTAATCTCATCGTGCCTTCAGTAGCCTGGAGACGAGACAGAAGAACCTAAGACACTTACATTGCACAGGAAGAAACATCAATTTGAACAAGGTGGAAGGGGAGGACCAATACTCAAAGTTATCCCCTCACCTTCCACAATGTGGACACATAAACCAATTCACACACAGACACATAAACACGCACAGATGCACACACAAACACTACTCACACACATCATGCTCACTCACACACACACACAAATCTATATGTACTTATAAATGAAAGGAAATAAATTTCAACACCATACAAGCTGATGAAATCCCTACCTGCTTTGACAGGAGTTGGAAATGACCATGGACGTGGGTAGCCTTTTACTGCTTTATCCCAGCTTGACCTTAATCTGGTAAGCCTTGCTGTCTCTTGCCTTGTGTTTAGACACTTGCTTTAACGTGGCTTCGATCTCTGAATCAAAGAATGTAGAAGGTCCTGTTCCTATGAATTTAACTCATGTTTTGACTGAGGATAAGTCTATTTCATGTATGAATGGGATTGGTTCATCTCCGGGAGGAACAAATGTGAAATGTAGTATGTTCATGGGGAAGTAAGAAATACTGCTAAATTTATAGATGTTTTATTTGAAGTAAGACCACCTTTTATTCCATTTCCTATGTATTGTGTGAGTCTCCACTGAAACTATTCTGTGGCATCTGTCTTCTCTCAAAAAGGACTGTGCTTGGCAAGAGGCCTCAATCATGGACTGTGCTGACTGAATTAAAGCTGTTTTGATAATATAATAGGAACACTATCAAATACTCATTCAAAGTGCTTAATTTTAATTAACTCTAATGAATGGCTCATGTCTGAATTTTTCCAAACACCATACTAAATATTTTAATTTGGGCATGGAATACTTTTCAAAAAAAAAAAAAAAAAGGATTTAAACTCTTATCCATACATTTACTTAGCCAATTCTTTGTTATTTCATCAACTGGATACCCAAAATATAAATTAAAATTCAGAAATCAATAGTAATTTTCCCACTTTAAATACGTTGAAACATACCTGAAAACAGTACAACTAATTTTTTCCATTTATTTAACTAGGAGTAAAAGTTTCAATCTCTCTCTCTCTCTTTCTCAACATATAGTAAGATAGTAATCTATATGCAGGTAGTACATTCACACTAGACCCTAGTATGATAGATGGCAATAGAGACATTTCTATCTAAGAATGATATTGCTATTGTATTAAAGTTATCTGATATTCCACACTTTTATTGATAAACAAGAATATTTTCAATTTTCTTATGTATTTCTGTTTAAAATAATGTATGCTAATTAGATAACATGCTTAGAATCTTTTCACTAACAGATGTGAAACTGGAAATTAACTTCCTATAGCTTTCCATTCTTGTATTTGAAAATACACTATGATGTGCAGTAAAACTCAATTTTGTGTTATTTTTACTTTTTATTTAAATGATGTGTATGAAATGTAAGTTGAAGAATGATAAAGGTATCTAAATAACTGATATTTACTTAATATTTAAATATTGATCTCTTGTAATTAATATGCATTTCCACCATGATTGTTTGAAAAGAACACCTTTAATCTTTGGTATAATAGTACATAGAATCAAAAAGATATTTTTACAGCTGGTCTGGGAAACATGCCCTAGTTGTAGGTACTAGTATTACTAGGTTCATCCTGTAAGTTCTGCCTGATATTTTTATGCCTCTTTTGATCCAAGAAATGGAAATGTCTTCAACAATAAAATCACTCAGTTGAATGCCTAGTGCTGAAGGCTCAGAGATATATTTGTCCCCTTCTTCTCTCCCCTTCAATTTTTCTCAATGTAGCCACTTGATCCTTGCGCCTTTAACTGGCCATTCAAGATAGCCTCACATTCTGATACTTCATACCTAAGTATGAGATTATTTCTGGGTTATAATCATCTTTCTTCATTAGGCAACATCAGCCTAGTCTCTATCTTCTAAAACTAGTTAATTTTCCTGAGCCTCAGAGTTTATGGATAGATTGATTCTTGAGCTCAGCATTATGCTGATTGTCCTGTTGGAAGTGTCTCCAATGGTAGTTCTCCCCTTGACCACAAGAGCAGATACCATGTTCAGTGAGTAAATTCAGCGTTTATAACAGAATTTCTATATTATCAGGTGTCATAAATAACACAGCCGGACTGTTGAAGTTCAAAGTGAAATTTCTAGAGAGAAGAACAACCAAATCCAGTAGAGTTGATTGATTTGTCCATTACTGTAAATTTCATAAACCTGGATGGCATTCCACAAGGTGTAAAACAAGAGATGGTCTTAAATCTCTCTGTTATCTAACCTCTTCTCAGCTCCAGAGCTTTATCCTCTTCACTTTTAAATAGAACTGGAGTCCTCAAATTTATGTTCCAGAGAACACAGCCCTGCCACCCGTAATGCCTATCACTGTTCTTGATATAGTCACACCATCTAGATCTGTCTGCATTCCAACCCCACTTCACACACACACTTGATGGTCACTTAAGCCTCCTCTCCCCTCTTCTTTCTTCTCTTCTCCTCCTATTCCTCCTTTCTATTTCTCTCTCCTTACTTCCTCTCACCATCATCCTCATCCTACCCCTCCCCTTCCCATGCTCTCTTTCTCTCTCCACACAAACTCATGTGAAAGCTAGAGGTCAATCTTGGGTAGAATATCAGTCATCAGTTCTCTTCACATTGATTTTTTTTGGGGGGAGGTGGGAGGCTATGTAGTCTTGGCTTTGAAGTTACCATGGAGATAGTGCTGGACTTGCATTCATAGAGACCTGCCTGCTCTGCATTCTGAGACTTAGGATTAAAGTTGTGTGTCACCGTTTTAGGATTTTATTGCTGTGAACAGATACCGTGACCAAGCCAACCTACTCTTTCCTTATAAGAAAAACATTTAATTGAGGCTGGCTTGCAGGTTCAGAGATTCAGTCCATTATCGTCAGGTAGGCATTGCTCAGGAGGCACTGATATTTCTACATCTTCATCTGAAGGCTGCTAGCAGAATAGTGACTTCCAGGCAGCTTGGAAGAAGATCTTAAAGCCCACACCTACAGCGACACACCATTCAACAAGGCTATACCTCCTAATAATGTCATTCCCTGAGCCAAACATATACAAACCATCACAGTTACCATGCCTGGATGTCCACCTTGATTTTTGAGACAGAATTTTTCATTGGACTCAGTAGGCTAGAAGACCCACAAAACCCAGACTCACCTGTCTTTGCCATCCTAATTCTGTGATAATCAAGTTTACCACCATTTCCAGGTCTTTACATGAATGATGAAGCTCAAACTCAGGTCCTCATACTTGCATGGGAAACACTTTATCAAATGAACTATCATCTCCCAAGCTTCTGTTTCAATATTTCCTGAGCCATTAAAATTCTCTTTATTTTCAATGGTAATATTGAGTAGTCAAAATCTCATTTTAACCCACAATGTATTTTCAGATTTAGTGAAAACTGGCTCACCAAAAACACAGATATGTACTTTGGTGGCATCTTCAAAGCAAGATAAAGCTTCTTAAAGATACATGTTATCAAATCATAATTAACAAATTATAGTCCAATCCTATGCAAATTAATCTTTAATTTTAGACTTCATATATTTAATGCTTTCACTTGATACAGTTATAAATGCTTAATATTAAAACAATCTAGTATTATATTTTATATCTTATGATATATTTAAACACACAATATGTTTAAATTTTTAAAAAGCTGTTTTTTTCAAGTATTGTATTTGAAGAGATTTGTTTTATTGCTTTCAAGTATTTTCTGTAAAAATGACAAAGGTTCTGTAGTTTTACATTTGTATAATACACTCACTTATTTATAAAATATACGAACAACCAAAATTGTACTCATTTCTTATAAAATTTACAGGAATAATCTCTGTCATTGTATGCCATCAAGCATACAGCTGAATAATTCAAGGCCACCATTACATATCTTGTATGAGCACCATTAAATCACAGGATGTTGATTTCTATAGCCACTTATTGGAGATTGCATAAATCTACTACAACGGTTTATACTTTTATACTAAGATAACTAAATGGGGTTGCTGATGCTTCCTTCCCTCTGATTACTTCTCAGCTTCATATCTTTACAATTAATCCTTTGAAGCAGAGTCATTCTTAGGTTTCTTTGCCAATGTCACTGTTTTAACCTTTTCACCTGAAGTTTATTTTCAACCCAGGTGACACTATTGAAATATCATTAGTCCTTGCAGGAATACTAACATATGTCTGCAAGTTTTTTTTTTTTTATTGTTGTTGTTGTTGTTTTGTTGTTGTTGTTGTTGTTGTTTTCTATCTGGGGTTTCTTTCTTTTTTTTTTAATTGGATATTTTATTTATTTACATTTCAAATGGTATCACCTTTCCAGGTTTCCACTCTACGAACCCCCTATCCCATCCCTCCTTTCCCTGCTTCTATGAGTGTGCTCCCCCACCCACCTATCCACTCCTGCCTCACTTCCCTAGAATCCTCTACACTGAGGTATCAAGCCTTCACCATCTCCAAAATTTTAACCCAGAATTGTTCCTGTGTAAAGGAAAGGGTGGAGCAGAGACTGAAGGAAAGACCATCCAGAGACTGCCACCTCCCCCCCAGGGCAGGGGGGAAATCTATCACAAACCCAGACACCAAACCCAGACACTATTGTTGATGTCAAGTTCTTGCTTACAGGAGCCTGATAACAGCTGTCTCCTGAGAGAATCTGCCAGATCCTGACCAATACAGATGTGGATGCTGACGACCAACCATTGGACTTAGCACAGGGACCCCAATGGAGGAATTGGGAGAAGGACTGATGAAGATGAAGTGGCCTTATCTGGCATTAGTGGGAAGGGAGGCCCTTGGTTTAATGAAGGCTTGATGTCTGCAAATCCTATCTGACCAATGCTTCTCCATGAGCTCACCTTTAGTTTTCCTCTGTGATTTTCTTGCTCTGAACTTTTTTCTGCAGATCTTTACTTCATACCTCTAAACCTGTGACCTTTAATCTGTGACTTCAGCATCTAAATATGTATTGCCTCTGCCATGGATGAAGAATCCTCTTCCTGATATCTCCAGGTCTCCAACACCTCCCTCGACTTGGCACTCAAGGTCTCATTTTTAGAAATTCTGAACAGTCAGTGTTAAGTAGCATTATCAACTCTTTGAAAGTAAAAGCACACCATACCATCTTCTTGTCTTTTTAATGTCCAATGAGAAAATGAATAACTGATAGTTGATCATACATGAGAGAATACTGAGAAAGTTTTGTGACGTCATTTACCTTCTACTTTAATTCCTAAAATTGGGAAAATTTCTCCTTGGTATCAAGGACACTTCCAAGATTGTGTTGCTACTGATTTTCAGGAGAAAAGAAATATAGTTTAAATTTGGAGTGAAATTGTAAGATAAAGTTCTCCATTGGATCTGAATGATAAAGTCATTTTTATTGGCTTGGATAGATAGATTTCTATGTATAGTGAAAAAGGATAAAATTAATTCAAGGATTGGCCCATGCATCAAGAGAATATAACATGCAAAAAAGACACACCATTAGCAAATACATTTTATAAACGATAATGAAAGTCATATTGATTTAGATGCTATCAGACAGATATTGGCTAGAAATTAATTTCAATCCACCAAAATGGAATTGTATACAATAGGAGCACATTAGTTCTCAGAAGTGAATAGCTTTAGCTATTTTAACTCATGTAAAACTGTACTTTGAAAATCAAGTGGAATATTTTACATTTGGAGTCTACATATTAGAGCTTTTTGTGTATGCCTTTATTGGGATGAAATATGATAGTACCATTTTTAGCTTCCCATTATATCTGATGGATGCCATCCTAACACAACTGCCTGTACAGCATGTCAGAAATAAGACACACTTGTCTAAAACAGCTATTTCACCAAGCAAATTTGGCTTTCAGTTATATTCTAAATGTGTCTCAAGTACTTTAAAAATAGAACTAAGTTATGTAAATACAGAACTTTGACCAGGGAAAATACTTTAGATGTTCTTAATCTCACTTAGCAGGGACAATAACAAAAGTAGTCACCCATGTGCTTCTAGCAGAGAAATATATTGGGGGCATTTTTAAGCTTCTTTGTTATTTATTTTAACTTTAAATTTACTTTTAGAGGGTTTAATGTAACTGCAAATCATTTTCTAAAATAATCCATTTGTCGTGGTAGAAGACCTTGTGTCCAGTTGAATGTCTTTGTCAAGGAATGAGACTCACACAGGCACCTTCCAAATTCAAACTATTTCCTCCCAGTCAGTACTATTTGCGTGTTGAATGAAGATGTGCTTAAAAATTTAAAGTGTCATTTGCATTTAGAGTGTTCAATTTTCAGTGAATGTTTTCCTCCTTTTTTTTTTTTTTATGTCAGACTTGTGTAATCTCCAAATAACTTGAAGCTAGCACTAAACACATGACCGAATCTGCATGGCAATTATGTACTTGGCTGGAAAAACTGGTTGATACATTATGTTTTCCAAAATTTTTATATGAAGCTGTCATTGTGATCATAAAGGATAAAGGCAAGCAAGACATTCCCTTCCGAGTATTCTCTAGCTTCTTATTGCACAGTAACTCCTTACAAACTTGTTCTTTTCCAGGGCTCATGAGATCTGCTCAGACCCTACTTTTCTTTTCTGCACCTCACCAGGGACACTCCTCAGCTCTCAACTCACTGTTTGCGATTCAGGTATTTGTGCAGTCAAATTCTTTCAGAGCACAGGAAGTTTATAAATGTTTCCCATTGAGAAATAACTCATCATTCCATTTTATGTCTAATGCATGCCATCTACAGAATTCTTAGTTCTTGCCACATTTAAGAGAAATAGCAGCCACTTTTAAGAGAAGCATTCTCACTCGCATCTTTAGTACCACACATGCATAGTCTTACAGTCTCCTCCTCCTCCTCCTTCTCCTCCTTCTCTTTCTCTTCCTTCTTCTTTTTTTCAATACTTATATTTGGTCTTTCTTAGAAGATAATAAATGTGGACCATAATTACACTGGTGTGGGGTGGTGGGATGTACACAAACACCTGGACCCCAGTTGAGTAAAGGTCTGGAACCCTGGTGACCATGGTCATGACTTCCACCTGCATAGGACAGCAGGTGTTCTGCCATGCCTCCTGGGTCCCTGGCTCCTTTCACTTGGCTTCAGCCTCCTATAAACCCCACATCCTCCACAGAGAAGTATGTGGTCATCAGTCATGAAGGAGCAGCACCAAGCCCAAGCCCTCCCACAGGAAAATAAGGTTTCCGCAAAGCTCTCAGACCAAACCAAGGAGAAATACCTGTTGTCAGACCCTTACCCATCCAGTGGTGGTACACGTCTTTAATCTCAACACTTGGGAGGGAGAGGCAGGCTGATTTCTGAGTTCGAGGCCAGCCTGGTTCTACAGAGTGATTTCCAGGACAGCCAGGGTTACACAGAGAAACCCTGTCTTTAAAAAACAAAAGTAAAACAAGACAACAACAACAACAGCAACAATAGCAGCAGCAGCAACAACAACAACAACAACAACAACAACAGCAACAATAGCAGCAGCAGCAGCAGCAACAACAACAACAACAAAAGAATCCTATCTGGAGGGATTAGGAGTGCAGTGGGAGAACCACTCTGTTGTCTGAGCCTTCAATAACACTTGGGAAGAGATCTACTCTCCTGAAGCACTGCCTGAAGCTCCTCTGCACTCCTCACTGGCTAGCTGGCCTCTAGTCTGCCCAGGGCAACCTGACTCAGTGCTGAGCAGCATGGAGTAACCAAGTAACCTGGAAGGCACAGCAGAAAGGCAGAGATGGAGGTGGAGCCAACTGTTACAGTGGAAGCAGGGAACCTACCTCCCCTCCCTGCCCTACTTGCTCCCCTTCCCTGGAACCCTCGCACCAAGCCTGGACAGAGATCTCTGTAGAAAGATCTCTGGTACACAGGCCCACACACTGGAATATGTACACTCAGCATAAATGATGGCTTCCCAATGATAGAGTACATGGAGTCTCTTCCCCTGGTCTTTACCCATCTATCTACTCTAGCTCATGTACATGGTCACAAGCAATACATACAACCGATTGGGATGGGTAGTTGGGTACACTACCCATTGCCCTCTGGCTCTTCCTTCTATAAGAGAACACCAACAGTCAGCAGGCTCTTCTGTGAATGGTCTTTTACACGTGGCAGCTTGGATCTGAGGATTGTACTGCTTCACAACTCCCCACCTTGAAAATCAGTAGCAAAATATGTTTTATTACCAAATAAGTAGCTGTCTGACTGGTATTTAGTATGTGATAAAAAGCAGAGTAATATGGCAATAATCTCTTTAAAACATACATTCCTTACATATCTGTCTTAGTTAGGATTTTACTGAAGTGAAAAGACACCATGACCAAGGCAACTCCCATAAGGGCAATATTTAATGGAAGCTGGGTTACAAGTTCAGAGGTTCAGTCCATTATCATCAAGGCAGAAACATGGCAGCATCCACTCTGGCATGTTACAGGAGGAAATGAGAATCCTACATCTTCACCTGAAGGCTGCTAGCAGAATACTGACTTCCAGGCAGCTAGGATTAGAGTCTTAAAGCTCACACCCACAATGCCACACCTTCTCCAAAAAGACCACACCTACTTGAACAGGGCCACACCTTGAAATAGTGCCATTCCCTGGGCTGAGCATATACAAACCATCACAATCCATTCCCTGGCCCCTATAGGCTTTTTCAAAAATGACTCTATGGGGGCCATTCCTAATTATAGCATAATGCAAGACTACATTTAGTCCAACTTCAACAATATTAAAATCTCAACAACGTTGGAAGTCCAAAGTTCAAGGTTTCTCTTGAGATTCATCTAATCACTTAAATGTTATCCCCAAAGCAAGACAGGAAACCAGCTGGGCCAAGTCCAAACTCTGCATCTCTTTGTCTGATATCAAAGTGGTCTTCAGATCTCCAGTTCCTTTTTCATATTTGTTGACTGCAACAAACTTCTTTCTCTTTAGTTGGTTCCACGCTCCTTACCCCAGCAGATAGGCCACAGCTCTGGCATCTTGAACATCTTGGGGTCTCCAAGAAAACTTCAGTGTTACACCTTCTTGTTTCAATATCTAGGCTAATATTCCACACATGATCTTCTGAGCTCCTCTAAGGGGCTGACATCACTTCTCTAACTCTGCCCTCTTTAGCACGCGAAACTCAGGTTGATCCACTTCACTGTTGCTGCTGTCCTTGATGATCATACAATGGTACTGGCTTCTCCAATACACTAGAGTCTTCTGCTGCAACTAGGATTCACAAATACCCTCTCATAGGCTCTCTTCACGGTGTCATTCCTCAACTTTTTACATGACCCCTTCAGTTCTAGGCTATCAACTGTAACTGAGGCTGCACCTTCACCAATGGCCTTCCATGGCCTCTCACGGTGTCAAGTCTAAGCTGTTCTTCATGACTCCCTTATGCCTTCAAATCTATTACCACCTGGGTACCTCTTATACCTTACCAAGTACAGCTGAAGCACCGGGTCCAACCTCAGTTATCTCTGTAACACATCTTCTTTATGCTCTCAGAGAACACTTCCCACAATATTTCAACTCAATAATGCTGGTATCTTATTAATCACCACTAATTTCTTAACTCCAGCTAACCATCATTAATTGTCACAGTAGTCCCTTCTATTCTGGACTCTAAAGCCAGGGCCACATGGCCAAAGCTGCTGAGTTCTGCTGCCTGCTGGGACTGGAATCTGGCCCCCTTGTTCTATCTTATTATCACCAGTTTTCTGTTCTCCAACTCCTTCACTACCTAATCTTGGCTGTCCTAGAACTTGCTCTGTAAACTAACTTTGAACTCAGAGATCTGCACGCCTGTCTCATAAGCGCTGGAATTAAAGGTGTGGTTCACCAAGCCTGGACATAAACGTCTTCAATTAGAACTTGCTGTGTTCTAGGATGGCCTTGAATTCAAAGATCTCCTTGCCTCAGTCTCCTGGAATTAAAGGGGTGTAACACCATGCCTGGGACTAAGCTTTTCATGGCCACTATTCCTCAAGATCTCCATACCAAGATACAGGTCAGAAATATGTGTCTTCCAGATTCAAGATCTGGATCACAGGTGTACCCTTCAATTCTGGATTGAAGTTCATTCCAGACATAGGTAAGTTGACAACCAGGAATAGCCATTATCATAACAAAACTGAGATCATCACTAATATAGATGACTTGAATCCTTGTGTACTAGGATAGTATATTATACCTTGTTCCAAGATGGAGTCAATCTGTTATTCCTTGATTAACTTTATTGGTTTGTATTACAATTTATATTTGTAAGAATATATATGTAAAAGCCCAAATCTTATATTTGGTTTATGAAGCTTAAGTACACATATTCATCTTTCCCTATAAATAGAGTCTCTTTTACGGAGTTATCTCCTATTATTCTCTGCCATTGCACTAACACAACAGCATCAATGGTTCTGTAGGACATCTCGCTCTTCACAACTGTTGTCTTTTTTATTTCATTTAAGTTGTCTTCCTACCCTTCATATATTATAAGAACAGATATGATCTCTAGAAACAGGCTGGTCTCACTTTCAAGTTTTGACACCTCTGCTCCTTAGTGTGCTCCGGTCTTCAGATTACATCATGACAAAAGACACAGAATGATCACTTATCTTGATTTATAACAATGTTTAAATGTACTTGCTATAATGGTAGTCACTTTCCCTCAAATATTAACCTGAGTTCATTTCTGTTGGTTCAGGGGCCTTTTAGTCCCTAACTCCTTGAATAGTCATGTCTACCCAGGCAGTACCTTCAGAACTTTCCATAACTACGTCTCAGACACATAACCAACATATCTGCTGAATGTGTAACTGGAACAAAGGTCACTAGCTTCTTCTGACCTATATCTCACAATAAGATTGTACTATTGTGGGTTTTTTCTTTCCTTGTAACCACTGTACCCATGAGCTTTAATGACAACAGTACTTGGAGACAAGAACCTTTTCTTAGTCCCTGACTAATAAAGGATACTAATTTGACTTTATATGTGTGGTGGACTGTAATTTGCTGGCCTGAATTATAACAAAATATATTATTTTCCTTTGCCTTTCCTTCCTTTCTCCAAATCCTTCCATACAGCCTTGCCTGAACTCTCCCCAATTCAGATTCTCATTTTTCACTAATTGTTATTGAATATGTGTGTGTGTGTGTGTGTGTGTGTGTGTGTGTGTGTGTGTGTATGTGTCTGTGTGTACTTACTCAATACGTAAGTACTACTTGCCTACATTCTCAGTTTTTTAGTGTTATTTATACTTATGTTTTCAGGGCTGTTTTGAGATCTCATCAACCTGACTACCTAAATATGAGCTAAACAAATACAACAACAATGTGTATGCTTTGTGGACATGAGAAATCTCAGGAAGCCTTATCCCGATTGTGATGAACTTTAATCAAAAGATAGACTTTGTGATTATAGCTTTTTGATTTTTCTTTTAAGACAGGGTTTCTCTGTGTAGCCTTGGCTGTCCTGGAACTCACTCTGTAGACCAGGCTGGCCACGAACTCAGAAATCCGCCTGCCTCTGCTTCCCAAGTGCTGGGATTAAAGGTGTGTGCCACCATGCCCGGCTGATTTTTAACTATTGGTGATAATTGCTAAAATCAGTTCTCTTTCTAAAGTGTCAATGTGGAATTTTTTCTTTTAAAATTCTATCATTTCCATCACATTTGTTAGCTGAGTTATTTGATTTTGCTCTTGGTAGACATTTCTTTACTATTAACCTGTCCTCATGGTTTCTGGGGTTGTTATGCTGGTGTATTAAAAATATTAAGCTGTAATTTTTACTTTATTCTGTCCCTTCTTTTTTTTGCCTGAATCTTGATTGGACTTGTTTTTTGAGATAAATGCCTAGAAGACTAAAATACCCTCTGTGGCTATACTGATAACCTTCAGGGCTCCCACTCTCTCTTTAGATGCTTTACAAGGCCCTTCAATGTGCATCTCAGCCTTCCCTTTCTGGATCCCATTTTTAAATCCTTCTAAACATTTCTGGTCCATGTAGCAATTTAATTTTTTATTAGCATAGTGGAAGGGCATGGATGAGTTTTCCTGTATAAACTGCAGTTAATTACACAGCTGTGGGCCAGAGTTATGTAGACTCTACTTTGTAAAAACATAAAGATTACTTCTCAAGTTTAAAAGTTATACCAAATATCATTTTTATACATGAAGGGGAAGGGACCTAGAATAAGCATTAGACTCAGATGATCCCTAGGAATTTCTTGAAGTCAAGTATTTCTTTTATTTTAACTATCAGTTGCAGGGCTCTTTTCTTGATAGTCTTAGGTACAATAGTAAGTCATTTAAAAGTCCTTGAAATTTATCTTATTCTCATATTATGGTTTTCGAAATAAGATTATTTGAAGAATTAGACTTTAATTCAGCTGTGCCTGGGTGATGATGTATTGTTCAGGCTTACATCTTTTTAATATTTGTGTTTCCCGTCTTTTGTATAGTTGTCCACCCTGGTAAGAACACAAGAAATGTATGAGATGCACTAGATAGAGGCTATATCTCATTCTCACTGACATGTCCTCCTGGAACAAGAGCAATGGATTCTGGAATATTTTTCACTAAATGGACATGTTATCATCCAATGTATAAGTCCTGAAACCCAATATGTAGACCTTAGCTGGTGACAGTTTATGGTTATTTGTACAGTGTTTTATACGTAAAAGTAACTAAAGATTATTAAGAGAGACTCGAGGAATGAAAGGAAGTCTAGCCATGTCCTTTGGAGTTGTGGATCTCATCAACAATGCCAGATCTGTTATCATCCTCCTATACTTCCCACCTGTAAGATGCAAAGTGATACTCTGTATGTTTTAGTCCTGAATACATAAATGTATAAATAAATGGCTAAATGGTTATATATGAACTCAGTAAAATCCTGAAAGAATAAGAAAAATAGCGACTATTTTTAATTGTAGCAATATTCACATATAGTAGATAACTGATAGCTTAGTCATCGTCTACCAGCAAAGTGTAATCTAAAGTTTATTCCAAAAGCAAATGAGCAGTGCCTTTTCCTCAGTGTACCATCTGTGATGCTCTAAATTGGGGTTCCTATCATCTGGTTCCACCAGCATCCGCCTTTCCTTCATTGCTCTCACGTAACTACTGAGGCTTTACTCCTCAGCTGTGATGAAGTCAGGATGCTAAATCAGTCAATCTGTGTCAGTGTTCAAAAACTATGGACAAACAAAACTACAGGCCAAGATTACTGTGCAAACAACTGGCTGGACATGGGACACATGGTACAGCTTTATTTCGGTGAACCACCATAGTGTAGTGTAGTATAGTGTAGTGTGTGTGAGAGAAAGAGAGAGAGACAGAGACAGACACAGAGAGACACACAGAGAGAGACAGAGAAAGAGACAGAGACACAGAGACACAGACACAGAAAGACTAGAATTTATTTTATGAATGTTTAAGTATATCTGAAAAATATAGTTTTCTTTTTATTTGAATTTTGTTTTGTAATGCCATGGGGTATCCACAAGACTGCTCAGACATGGGCTTAAGCTAATAAAAAGTCTTTTTTTTTTTTAGTTGTCCAGTTACTACACTGGGTGTTTGGGATCCCAGTGTATTGTCAAGATCTTTTCCAGATGAGTTTTTAAAGACAAAGATCACATTGCATGTTGACACACTTCAGTTAACAAGAGCAGTGCGCCAGAAGCAAAAGCTATACAGCAAGGTTGGTACATTAGAGACTTTCTCAAAACTATGAATTTTTATGGGTGAGATCTTGGTTTTGGTTTGGCTCATGGTGTTGTTCCACATACTGGGTTTTCAGGCCTGAATCGTACTTCCATCACGGAATCGGTTTGTACTAAGGTCTTGGGATCTACTATTGTCTGGGACCCTATTACAATCAAAATAATTTAAAAAGTGAAAGGTTGAGGGAGGAGTTGCCTGATTGAGAGAACATGTTACAGGTCTAATGATGGCTTCACTGAGCATCAGGGAAATATTTAAGCAATAGCTTTTAGGGAGATGGTGAATAGAGGAATCCAGAGGAACTGCCACTTGCTTGTCACATTCGATGCCTCAAGTCCCTTGGGGATTTTAGTAGGTTAAGGATGCAAGAGATGGTTGTGATCAAGGGTTTTCAATTTACTGATGTATTTAGTAGAGACAAAAAGGTTTTTGAGAAATGGGTTAAATATTTCAGGCTGGGGAGATGAAATAGTGGGAAAGAACATGGGTTCCACAACTGAAAGCCTGAGTCTAGGTCTTCAGCACTCCTGTATAAAGCCAGGTGTAGCCACAGATGGACAGATATGGGTGACTTGCTATCCCTCAGCCTAGGAACAGATCAAAAAAAAAAAAAAAAAAAAGACACTGTTTCCAAGGAATAAGGGCAAAAGTGATAAAATATGAACCTGGACCACACCAGCCTGCACTCTTACACACGAAACTAGTCTATATCTGAGAAAGATATTTCGATAAAAATTCTATGAAAAATCTAGATTAGGAAATGTAATATCACTTACCTATCGTAGATATTTTTCCAGACAATAGAACATGAGTAGATGAAGGAGAGCAAAGTAATACTAGAGTTCAGAGAAACTGGAGATTTAGAATATCAAATTATTGATGTTGATTGAATGAATATGGAGGACAGTGGGGAGGGGGAAATAAATCCTTAGAAATGTTAACAGCCAGCAATTACTAGCAGGTGTTTGCTTTTGGTGAACTTAGTCAAAGCACTGAGTGTGTGTATTTTTTAACCCTCTATTATATTGAAAACAGGTGACACATGAGGGTGAGCCATTTTTATTTATTATTTTTATTTTTGCTCAAGAATATAACTAACAAGTTATATCTCCTTCCAGCTCAGAGGAGAAATAAATCAATGACATTTGCTCAAGTGTGGCTTTCTTGACTGACTTTAGGAAAAACTCAGGACATTTTAATGAGTTGTCTGAAATACCTGTATATATAAACAGCAAGATAAGCACTAATTTATGGTGCTTTGTCCCTAAACTGATATATTTGGTAGACTACACATTTTTATTGCTATATATTTCCAGTGTCAACCTCATAATTTAGTATTTCTATGAATAAATATCCTGCTTGACTGAGATAATGGTCATTTTTCTAGGAGAGATCCAGGGCTACATCTTACAAAGAACCATTAAAAGGATAACAATCCTTATGTTATCCTTCAGACAGACATACTCAGCACTCTGACAACTGCTCTTCAAGTATCTTAAAATATATTATCTTTGTTGAGAACTAAAATCATAAGGGCAGTTGACACTGAATCTAAAATTGAGGAACAAGATGTTCAAAAAACTACATTCTGTAATTTAAACACCTGCTAATAATTTTTAAGAACCTAAGGATATAAAAAGGAATGATCTAAGTATTTAAGTTAAACAAAGATTATATATATATATGACATAAATGAAGTATACATAGGACAACTTGGTAGGAGAAAGAATTCATTTAAACATTTACTCTTGAGTGATGGCAGATGTATGGAACAGTATATATATATTAATGGCCTCATAGAAGAAAAAGGAATCGGTGCCTTTACTTCAGGGAGAGCATGCATGCTTGGTTTCACCTTTCAGATGGGGAAAGAAAAGTATCATTTGTAAGATGGTGCTTAAATCTGAAAGTACTCAGTAAAGTACCAGGAAATGTTTTGTTTCTAGGTATTGTCTACCTTCCATCTAGATTGCCCACTTTGACTGGTAATAGATAAGTAAAAAGCTCTACTAGGAGCTTTCATCTTAAACTCTCCCTGAGCAAAGAGATATTAACATATAGTCCTTAGTGATTCAAACAGGAGACAGAACAGAACTGTGGCAGAATAAAGGCCTTACAAATATGGCATCTATGGATATCCCCCACATTTATACACAGACACACATGGATACACATAAATAATAAAATAAAAATTATATATTCCTATAAAATAGATATAAAAAAACCAACTTGCAGTGGATCAAAGCTGGAAAATAAAATGAAATTTTGTTTTATGTCAAGTTATTAGTTCAGTTCTGTTCTGGCCAAACCAATTCACATTTTAATACAGACCCAAGGTCAAAGAATATTTAGCCTCACAAAGTGAGAAGGTATGGAGTCACATTGCAAAGGGAATGAGACGAGGAATGCTTGAAGCATGACTGACTTTTGTTCTGTTTACTGTATCAGAAAGAATTTAAATACAATTTGAATGACATGAACCTTATTGTCAATTAATAGCTTTGAGTTAATAAAAATCTCCATTTTTTACATGTAATTAAGGTGCTTTGAAGATGTAAACAATGTCAAATATTAAAAGCAAATTTATTGTTGAAGAGAATTTGTTATATTAGATAATATGTTCTAATATTAATATGCTAAATTTTCCATGATTTGTGGAGCTTTTAAATTCTAAATGTACATGTACCATAGTCTAATATTCATCATTAAAATGTTTTAGTATGATCATTCTTTGTTCTGATATTACATTATAGTTTCAATATGTTTAAAATTCCTTTCTATTTCACAAATCCTATGCTAATTCTTCAAATCTCTGTCAATTTTGAAAGGTCATGGGTTCTAATGTTTATTCCAAAAATATCACCCTTGTATAATTAGCTTGTCTTAAAATGCATTTGATTTTGTGCATATTAATTGGCATTAACAAACAAAATAATAAGGGTGCCAAAGAGGTTGGAATGTATGTAGTTTAAGCTAGATATATAAAGTAAGCATTTCAGCATTCAGATCATTGGGGAATATTGGAAGGCTCCAAGTTAATTTTCACTTCATTAATACAATTTTAGTAGAGGGGATGCAAATATTGAGGATTATGTATCAGTGAGGAGATGAGGAGCAATGTCTCCCAGAACTCAAGCAAGCTTTAGCAAAAAAAAAAAAACCAACCAACCAACCAAACAAACAAACAAAACAACAACAACAACAAAAAAACAAAACAGGCAGCATTATCAGAGTTATCGGGGAGAGCTCATGAGCTAGAGTAGTAGCTAGAACACAGGGATATCTCGTATCAAAGACTCAGTGCAGCAAGCAAGGGAAAGGACTGACTGTGTTGAGTGCAGTATGGACCAAGCCAAAGGGACAGTATTATCTGCCAGAGTCATTTCTTCATTCTGCACCAAAAGAGTTAAACATATATCTATGTAAATAGGTTGGAGATTTCTTTGTCAATTACTACATGCACACAGTAAGAATAGTAATGATGTACTCTTAAGTACCCCCCTCCAGTGACTCTTATGAGAATAGCATGAGGTTGGGTAGGGGTTTGCTTTGCCTAATTTCACTGGGTGACAAATCACCTCAAGACTTAATGACTTTAATAATCACACTTTTATGTATTTATACATTTACCACATTGTAAGGACAACTCATTTCTGATGTACTCAATCTCTGTTGTCATGGCAAAAGTGATGGGAAACACCATTCAAATATTTCTTTTTCACATATTTGCTGGTTAAAGAAGGCTATCAGCTGAGGTCTTATCTAGACTATGAACAACAAGGAGCAGGAGTGAGGGTGAATCTCAGCATTGAGCAAGTACTCACTGGGGTTTGGGTTCAATCTACACTCCAAGAAAAACCTAATTGATCTGGATGTAGACTCACTGTTATCTTGGAACTCCTCACTCAATGAAAATGAGGATGTGACCACTATTAGGTATGGTTGAGGAGGTTTTTATTGCAGAATACATCCAGAGGCATCTGGCAGAGTCAAGAGCAAAGAAAGTCATAGATTAGATATTGCCAGTAAACTGAACCAAGTCATGAGGGGACAGGGAACAACAGAGAAACAGAAAAGAAAGGAAGCAAAGAGAAAGCCAAGAATCAAGAACATATGAGCCAAGAGAGCTTGTAGCTAAAATAGCGAGCTTATATAGGAAAGAGAAGCTGGGGGATAGGAAGTAAGGCTCAGCACCTAGAGAGGTTAAGGAAGGTGGGATGGTTTGTATATGATTGGCCCAGGGAGTGGCACTATTAAGAGGTGTGTGGCCTTGTTAGAGTAGATGTGTCACTGTGGGCATGGGTTTTAAGACCTTCACCCTAGCTGCCTGGAAGCCAGTCTTCAACTAGCAGCCTTCAGATGAAGATATTGAACTCCCAGCTTTGCCTGCACCATGCCTGCTTAGATGCTGCCATGCTCTTGCCTTGATAATAGTGGACTGAACCTCTAAACCTGTAAGCTAGCCCCAATTAAATGGTGCCCTTTGTAAGACTTGACATGGTCATGGTGTCCTGTTCACAGCTGTAAAATTCTAACTAAGACAGACGTGAACAAGGATGAGAAGTGTTGAGAGATACCGAGGACCCTGTAACAGTTACTTGCTATACTGTGAGCGGCTGGCATCCAGAATCTGCTTTGATAAATTAATGAGTATCCCACTTAGTCATTTTCCTGAGTTTCTTTGGGACTTTCGTATGACATCTAAAATGCAAGTTCCAAACAGCAAGACTGAGCCAGGTGTAGGCAATGTGGAATTTTTATGGCTCAGTTCAATAGATACAACAAAATTTCAATAGCATTATCTATGTCAAAGCTACCACAGTGTTCCAAGGAAACTAAAGGACACTTAACATTCCGTAGAAGAGACTCTTATTTCATAAAGAGGATGAGTAATGTTAAGGAGCCATGTTTTAAATACAGTGTTTGCCATAAATATATACATAGTGTTCTTCTAGGCAATATAGAATATATGCAAAAGTAAAGAGCTTGAGGTTAATGTAATTTTAAAAATGCTAGTTGTTGTGACTATGAGTATGTTTCTCAGTTTTTCACATAAAGATATCCAGTGTCAGTAAATGAATTCATTTCTGGTGTCTCCTTGGACTATAATTACAGCAGTAGCAAATAAAATTTCCTGATAGTTAAACACTTCCTAACAGCTATGATTAAAATTCTGAGTATAAAGATAAAAGCCTTTCAAGGTTTTATTGTGGGTTGGCTTAATAGATTCAGTAAAAATCAACTGGGCCCTAAATGTGTACACAGGATCATCCAGATCATCCTGTCAAGATGTGAATGGATTTATAGGACATTCAATTTCTTCTCTTTCATTCTTCCATTCATTTAAATGCCCAATAAAATCCTGCACCATTTTAATAAGCCTGAAGTAAAGACAACCATTTAACATCAAACACCAGATTGTTTGTTTCTCAAGGAGGAGAGGACACTACGTGATGTTCAAACTCTCCTGAGTTCTACAATTCAGAACTTACTTAGGAGTTAGCAGGCATTATGTGACTGTAGCTTTGGTTAATGAAGCATGTCTGGCAGCAGAAGACTGGGTGAGGTTTATGGGATTTATGATCTTCGTCACTATGTCAAGTCATTCTCAGAATTATCTATATCCACAATAGTCATAGGAAGGTTAATACATATATATTTATTAATATCAGAATACCAGAAACATAGAATTAGACAATAAAACAAATGCAACAGAAATTGTTCTTTAAGTAGTTTTCTTAAAGTTGTATTTCTACTCATTTTAAAATTATAAAGACTTCATTTTACACTTTCCTTTTCCTCATCCAATCATCTTCATGTTAATACTCATAGCTTTCTCTCAAAATTGAGGTCTCCTTTTCTTCAGTTGTTCAGCTCCAATGTGTATGTGGGATTCCTATTATTTATTTATATTGAAGATCAGCCTTTATCCGTGGTGATCTGATAAGATGCATGGGTCAGAGCACTCCCTGGAGGCAAGCTCTCCTCTGATTGGAAAGATCAGCTCTGCCTCCTAGCTGCGGATGATGGCCCGAAGGGACCCTGTCCAAGAAGCTCTGTTGCTTCTGCAGCCCATGCCCCTCTTGGTAGACCAGCCTCAGAGATCCTGGATAGAAAATGATTCTTTTTTTTTTTTTTCAATCATTTTTCCACATGGGAAAACTCTCAGCAGATTCTCCATATTTTTCTCACTACTGAAGGACGGGAATGATTCTCATGAAAACAACTGAAACAAACCCCAGTACAGATTTAGTGGCTCATTACCAGAGGGCAAAGGCAATCTAATCTGCTCTGCAAAGATGGATAATACACCAGTGGGACTGCAACACACAGGAAGGTAGGAGGGCACTCAGTGAGTAGCACCAGGTTCTGTTAGAAGGGATGAAATGGCAGCCCAAAAGTCCACAATCACATTTAAGGTATCAGATGTAAAACAGGTCTTCTATTTTCATGAAGTACCTCCAGGACAGCATTCCATTTTTCACCCCTAGTACTAAAGAACCCAGCAAGTCTAAAAGTGATTAAACTAACCTTTGTTACTTAGTTTTCTCCTTGTCTTAGTTAGGGGTTTTATTGATGTGAAGAGATACAATGATCAAAATAACTCTTGTAAAGGCAAACATTTAGCTTAGGCTGGCTTATAGTTTCAGAGATTCAGTCCATTTTCATCATTGTGCAAAGCATGGCAGACTTGGTATTGGAGGAGTCAAAAGTTCTACATCTTAATCTGGAGGAAGCTAGGAGGAACCTCTCTTCGACACTGTGCAGAGACTGAGCATAAGAACCTCAAAGCCCACCCCAACAGTGACACACTTCCTCCAACAAGGCCACACCATCTAATCATTCCACTCCCTTGTTTAAGCATATTCAAACCATCACACCTCTGATATATGTAGGAAGATATAAAAGATGAATGGCTTTGCAGCAAAGAGTTGGTCAGAACTATTAGAAAATGCCCAGAAGATGTTTGACAACAGAGACAGCAAAGAAAGTCATTTGATAAATGATTTGATGGTGTATGCCACTGTGGCTGCACTACAAGCCTTAAGCATTTTCAACTCTGCTCATGTACCCCATGATAAAACAAAAAACAAAACAAAACAAAACAAAACAAAACAAAATATTCTTTACAAAAGGACCAATGTGTCTACTACGAAAAAAGAAAAATTGGGTCACTGAAAAAATGAAAGCCTACTTTGGAAACAGAAAGACTTCCCCAAACCCAAGGCAATTATAGCTATGGAGGATTAGGGAAGCCAAACTTTACCCTCGGAGCCTATAATAACCTTCACCAATAGGTGAGCAACTTATAAACAGCTCTGGTGAACATGGAGGGGGGGTACTCAATCAGTACTATTGGAGCTCCTAGAAACCCTTATCAACCAAAGGGAATATAATACATAAATGGACCATCAACCAGACAGCATAGAACATTCTCTTATTGTTATTTCTGAATGTCCCTATCCTTTAATGGGATGAAACTTCTTGAACAAGCTTCAGGCGATATTGTCATTCTCAGGATATACTCCTAGGTTGCCTTGCTTTGCCAAGCCTTTACCTATAACTTACCTAATAAGTGAGGATTATCTTGCCAGTCAGCCTGGATTACCTCATTGTTGCCTTGAATTAAAAAGAACTATCAAATGTGTTCTGACTCAGACTCTAAGTCCCTAGAAAAGAAAAATAGCTTACGTTTCAAATAGACTAGATTCTGTAGCCCATGCATAGCCCCTTGCTTCAGATCCATCACAGCCTCTACAACTCTTGTAAAAGCTAAAAAACTCACATTCAAACAAACTCTATCTATAACAGTTCTAATACCTGTGAAAAACCTGCTGAGGAATGCCACCACTGGTGGATGTCCAGTGCCTCTCTGGCTCAATACCAAGCCTTCCTTTTAGATAAGGACAGTCTGACCTTTGATAAATCTTTGGCTATCAATCCTGCCAGCCTGCTGCTAGACAATGACACCAAGGTATCCATCCATGACTGCCTGGAGATATTGGACATCATCCAAGGTATGCAGCCAGACCTGGCAGATGTTCTTCTTACCAACAGAGATGCAGATCTATACATGGAGAGAGGCAGCTTCATTCAAGAAGGGGTGGTAAGAGGCCAGAAAGAGGTCATTTGGGCACAAGCTTTGCCAGGAGGTTATCGATCCTGAGAGCAGAAATAATTGCGATGACACAGAATTTAAGATGAGCTGAAGGAAAAAAAATATGTGAACATCTACGCAGACAGCTGATATACTTTTGTCATGGCTCATGTTCTTGGACAGATACATAAGCAGAGGGTTTACTCACCTGAGAAAAAAAAGGTTATTAAAAGTAAATATGAAATTGTCCTAGCCGTTAGAGGCTGGGCTACGAAATTAACTGGCTAGGGCACCAAAATGATAAAAGCCTCCAAATTTAACAATGCAGATTAAGTTGCCCATATCTCTGGGGTACAATAATGGCTTGGACTTCACAGACAAGTTATCTCAATTTCTCTCTAAGGCTTTTAACTTCATTGTATATGTCATCCTCTGAGCTACGGAAAGGTAGATAGGATAAATAGAGCTTTAACAGATTTTTAAACTAAATATACTTTTGAGACTAATGGTAACTGGGTTGAGCTGTTGCCTTATACCCCTCTCAGTGTCTTACATGTCACCTATGAAGAAAAGTTCACTCCCATTTGAAATAATCTGTGGGTGACCACAGACCATAAAACCCAGAACAAGATCATATACCCTGCCACCCAAGAACAGCCTGGGGATAACCATAAAAATGGGGAAATATTTTATCTGAGAATGGGCCATCAGCACTGGGCAGCCCTATTTCATCACATGGTTGAACATTTATGACATAGCAATGCAAAACCAAAGACTACCTGTGAACCCCCTAGCACCCACCTATAAAATTTTAGATTACCTAATCCTTTTAGAGAGTTCCCCCTGGCTCTCTATAAGAAGGCCTACATGCCTTTGTCTGGGGTTTCCATTTCAAAGAATTGTTAACCCTTGCATGCTTCAGATAAACAATTCTAGAAATATTGCTCCTCAACCACGTTATTAAGATGTCCCTTTATCAAAGATTTGACAAAGAAACATAAGTCAAGGGGGAATGAGGGACCTCCCTACTTCATTTGGAAGGCAGGAGTCATTATACTGTATTGTTAAAAATAAGTTTCCATTTACTGCATGAACTGAATTGCTATTTATAATTCTGTTTCCTGGAGAAAAGCCTGACCTGCCTCAGCCTATAACCTTGACTTGCTTTTGAGAATACATTAACCTTCCCTGACCCTCCCTAATTATATGTCCACTCCATGCTGGGGTTTTTTTGTTTGTTTGTTTGTTTGGTTGGTTGGTTGGTTTGGTTTTTGTTATTGCTATTGTTGTTGTTTAGATTTTTCTGTATTTTCTTCTCTACCCGATGGTCTCTTCTATAAACCCTGGTTTGCAACCACTTCACAATTTTATTCCTTAAAAGAAGTACAAGAAATGGATTCAGGTCTGCTGTCTTTAATCAGACTCAGGAGGCAGTCGCTACATAATTAACTCTTGGATGTACCCCCTATAAAATTAAGCCTGCTTCAAACTGACTCAAAATTATATTAGTGGTCTTATTTTCTCCTGGTAGGATTACTATTTTCTGGAGGCTCCAGTGAGAACCTCTTCCAATACAGCTGTAGCTGTTCCCTGTCACTAGAAGAAAGGGTTTCCTTAGATGCTTTTTTTCTATTCTAGAGCTAGAGTATCTGTCTATAATAATGTTCATTCTTTTTAAATCCAGAGAAATACTCTAATACTCTAACAAAAAAAAGTCACGTAGAATCTTGACATATAGCAGTCTTGACATAAACTTAGAAATCATTCCAATAATAGTTGCTGTAAGGAAAATATAAATTTCAGATCATGTAAAGATCTCCCACTTCACATAGATTTATCTTACAATATACCACACAGCTTTCACAGAAGAGACAGGAGAACATTTTAGTTAGCATGTGTAGATAACACATTGCTCTCTCACTTCCTGGAACAATTTGCATGCAAGGCAGGCGGGGCTTTGTTAGCCTCCTCTCCATTCCTTGAATGTGAATTGAGATGCACCCATTTACTCCAATTATTTTTCTGACATTAGACATATCTGTTTAACTTAGGCCAAAGAAATACTGGAGTGGAGTCCCTCCTCTTCTGGAATTATACCACAATACAAGCTATCAAAACAGAAGCTTCCCTACAACTCCAACACTTGTTCCACATCCCGAATTACAGGAAGAATAATGATGCTATGTTCCCCATGCACTGTTCTTTTTCTTTTCTTTTCTTTTCTTTTCTTTTCTTTTCTTTTCTTTTCTTTTCTCTTCTTTTCTTTTCTTTTGATTTTTTTATTAGATATTTTCTTAATTTACATTTCAAATGCTATCCCAAAAGTTCTCTATACTCTCCCACCACCCTGCTCCCCTACCCATCCACTCCCACTTCTTGGCCCTGGCTTTCCCCTGTATTGGGGTATATAAAGATTGCAATACCAAGGGGCCTCTCTTCCCAATGATGGCTGACTAGGTCATCTTCTGCTACATATGCAGCTAGAGTCACGAGCTCTGGTGGTTTTTGGTTAGTTTATATTGTTGTCCCTCTTTTAGGGTTGCAGACCCCTTCAGCTCCTGGGGTACTTTCTCTAGCTTCTCCGTTGGGGGCCCTGTGTTCCATCACATAGATGACTGTTCTCTTTCTTAAGCTTGTCTTTACTTCTGTTTGATTTTTATGCAAATTTCTGAGACTTAGCAACTTTAATCAAACAGCACTCACTGAAATTGTGGTCATTTTGAATCTGTGGTGATAAGTTGTAATTTCAATGTGGAAACCTCGTGCATTACATTATTCCAAATGTCCGTGAGTGATAACCTAAAATTATCATTTCAACACATGTTTTCCTACTGATCAATATAGAGAATTTTTATAAAAAAGTGTGATGGCAAATTGATGTTGCATGACATTTATAAACTCAACATTTTGTATAGTTTTACATGTTTTACATGAACAATATGATTGACTACATAAAGTAATTTATGTAGTCAATCATATTGATTGATTAATAATTATTAATTTAATAATTAATTTATTATTAATAATAAATTTACCAAGGACAGTTTTGCTTTAATCATTCTTGTAAATGCTTGTATATAACAGGCTAATTTAATTTTTACTGTTAAAAATTAATTGATTCATTTATGAAAAAATTTTTATTTATTTGTTTGTTTGATTATTTATTTGTTTGGTTTTTTCAAGACAGGGTTTCTCTGTATAGCCCTGGCTGTCCTGGAACTCACTCTGTAGACCAGGCAGGCCTCAAACTCAGAAATCCACCTACTTCTGCCTCCCAAGTGCTGGGATTAAAATTTTATATTTATATATTCAATAGCTTTGTAGCTTTTTTTTTTTTTTTTTGAGGCAGTAAAATTGTGTGTGTGTGTGTGTGTGTGTGTGTGTGTGTGTGTGTGTGTGTGTATGCGTGTGTTTGGGAGTATGTCCGGGTACCACAATGTGCAAATTGTAGTCGAAGGATTATTAGCGTCGGTTCTTTCTTTCGATCTTTTTGTTGGTTCAGGAGGCTGAACTCAGCTTAGGGAGTCTCAGTAGCAGTTGCTTTATGAGCCAATCCATTCCACTATCTCTCAAGATGGTGTTTTGATTGACATGTATTAAGAAATGACAGCTTCTTATGGTGAAGCTCTCAGGAAAAGAGGGACTTTAATAACATTTTTCAGAAATCTGTATATACTTAGATAAAAAACCCTCAATTATAATAATACAATTTTTAAAGTAGCAGTTTTATTTTTCTCAAGTCCATACATTTTTTTTTTACATTTTATGTATTAATGTCTATTTACTTTTAAAATTTTTATTAGAAATTTCATACAATAAGTATTGATTATATTCTTAACCTTTCCACAACTCATCGCAAATCCTCCCTACTTTCCTACCCACCCAATTACCTGTTCTCTTGCACTCTTTCTTTCTCTGCTTCTCTCTCTCTCTCTCTCTCTCTCTCTCTCTCTCTCAAAACAACCAAGAAAAGCAACATATAAAAACCACAAAATGAAAACAAGCTAAAAGAAAGGAAGAAAGAAAGAAAGAAAGAAAAGAAAGAAAGAAAGAAGAAAGAAAGAAAGAAAGAAAGAAAGAAAGAAAGAAAGAAAGAAAGAAAGAAAGAAAGAAAAGAAGGAAGAAAGAAAGAACAAAAAAATAGAAGAATATCAGTAAGAACACAGATGGATAGGGGTGGGCACACATAAAACCGTGGAGTCTATTTTGTGGCTGTCAATCCTGGACATGGGGCATGACATGGAGTGTGGTTGGTACAATTAATGACACTCCACTGGAGAAAACTGATTTTAGTTTTCCCCAAAGGTACCAATTCCAATTGTTTTATTGTTGTTGTTATTGTTGCCGTCCCAGATATTAGATATTAGATAATAGATAATAGATTTAAAGAGTAATTTTTTTTTTTTCTGTAAGCTGGGATTTCATACACTAATTGGTCTGACATGATAGAGTCACTTTTTCTTCTTTGGTTAATTTCTGAATCCATGTTTTTCTATCAACTTACTTCTATGCTTTCCATATCTGTATGTTTAAGATTATATTTGTACTAACAGATGGTATTATTTACTCACTGTGTTATATTTTTACATTTCCCTTGGCATCCCATGATAGTGAAGGATTTCTCCTCAATCACCAACAAAATGATCCATCCTGACTATAAATGCTGGCACTTTAAATGTGCCCTCTTCACATTTGCTTCCCTTAGTTATGATTTTCTAATTCTACAATATTGTAACTTTTGATTCTTAAACATTCTTTATTATTTTAAATAGAAATCTGGATTTTAGATACATCAATCATTAATGAGAATATGATAAAAATCATTTCATTTTACACTGTCAGATCAGTACTTGGACATTAGAATACTTTAGAGACTTCTTTTATTGTATTACCCACATATTCCTTACTAATTCTTGAGACTTATATAACAAAACCCATTTTGATTGTTTTATTTTCTTGATGATAATTTACCTAGAATTTAATGTAGAGCTATGCACTTTCAAATGTCTTTATTTGTCCACAGTAGCATTAACTTATCTTATAGAAATCTTTATATTTGAATGTAGTTCTATAGCTAAATACTCAGTTTTGTTTACCTTGAATTACTTTAATGATAGGTTTATTACTAAAAGGACATTTTAGGAAATATAATTGAAGGCTAGCAGTTACTTTGACTATGTAAAAATCTTATTTTACGATTTTTCAATTTTATTATTTGCCCCTCTCAATTTTATTAATAATCTTTCTAAAGTAAAGCATTCATTTATTTCCCAAGATATTTTGGAGGTTTTCTCTGTATTTCTTGTTTTATGAAATTTTCATTGTACTGAATCATTAAAATATGTCTTGCGGTTTTCTTCATCTTTTCCATCTTTAAAAAATTAATTTCTCTCCTTCCTTTTTATGACTTCAGGCATATTAGAAAGAAATTTATTTTTTTTATGTTTTACTTTTCATTTTAAAACTTCTGTTACATCTTACTGCATCATTCTCTTTCTTCAACCTGTAATTTATTTTATACATTTCACTATTAGCATTATTTATTTTTTTTATGCAAAGGATGGCTAAGTCCAGATATGGATGGTAATCAGCCTATTCAGATCTGGAAGCTAACGTTCCCTGGTTTCACAGAGGATCAGTTCTCCCTGCCTGTGTCCAATACTCAGGCTCCCACAGACTAATTAGCCTCTCATTCCATCGCATTTGCACTTGCCTTCATTTCTTCCAAAGTGACAGAAAAATGTTCAAAAGATAAACCAACCAAGTGACTGAATAATTAGTTTCATAGATTTATTTGAGAACTAGTTCCTCCTAGAACAAAAAGAAAATCGGCCCTGAAGGCAAATTGATTCACTGCTCAAGAGTGCAGGAGGTTTTGGAAACTCTAAAACTCTTCGTCTTTGTCTATGTTTAAAAGTCCTACCTTTTAGCAACAGATGCCTTGTCTACTTAGCTCATGATGAATTCTTTCCATGACATTCTGTCATACTCCTCCACATAATTGGGCTTAAAGATTTCCTAAAGGAGCTGAGACTTTTATTTTATGAGTGAGTCTACACCTTGTAAGAGCATGTCAATAATTCCCATCAGTACTTTAATCATTTTTATGAGATGCTAATAAAAAAAGAAAGGAAACCTAAATCCAGGTATATTTGAATTTCTATGAGCATGGAAAGATCTATATTCTCCAGATGAGACTAGATATCATTTTATTACAGCTTATACATATTTATAATGATAATATACTATCAATCATTTTTATTTTTTCCTTTCCTTTTCATTAAAGTTTATTTAAGTTATTTATCACTGTGGTGTGTGTGTGTGTGTGTGTGTGTGTGTGTGTGTGTGTGTGTGTGTGTGTGTGTGTGTGTGTGTGTATAGTGTTGTATAATGTGTTTTCTTTTTTTAATTACAGTATAAAATATTAGAAAATTAATAAGCCAAAGAAGTTGGATATAAGACAGAATACTCATGAAAGTAACTCTTGCCTGTGATGAGTAACCTAAGGAAAACACTGTAAGACATTAAAACATTAGGGAACAGGCAGACTCAATGATTAAATACTAGAGTCCGTGATGAAAGGAAACTAAAGCATTTTAATTCTAAATGTTCAGCTTTTAAAACTTAGTTCTGATTAAACTAATAGTCCCCTCTTTCCTTTCTCTGTCTGTCTCTGTCTCTATCTTTTTCTCACTTTTATATCTACTTATACATAACTTCATAAAACCTGTTGATACAGAATAATAAATTTCACCTCCTAGAACTTACAGGCAATACTTCTACTGTCAGTAGAGGAGGGAATTTTCTCTACCACCTGGGATATTACAAGATATCAGTAGACAGTTCTGACTTGTGTTGATATAGAGGCATATAAAGTAGTTTGGTGTCTGGACACTACAGTGAAACAAAGAGAAAAGATAGACGTGTACCTAAAGATAAATATGATCTACTTGAAAATGTTTGTTTAATGTATTTTGACATCCCAGGCTTTGTTGATCAGTGATATACATACTGATTACAAATCAATGGTACAGAAATAATAATGAACTGCTATTTCCTCTCACTGCCAATAATGGATGCTTCTATTTTGTATTCTATTTCCTATCGGTACCTGTATTTTTATTTTGATCCACAAAGAGGTTATTTTCTCTAAAATGCAGACAAGACATAGTTTCTGTGTAAATATATTTGAA
Organism: Mus minutoides; assembly: GCA_902729485.2. Classification (NCBI taxonomy): domain Eukaryota; kingdom Metazoa; phylum Chordata; class Mammalia; order Rodentia; family Muridae; genus Mus; species Mus minutoides. The sequence goes on along the minus strand of LR750099.1, from coordinate 232,877 downwards.
AAAAGTCTTAAAAGTGACTTCAGTAAAGCTTTGAATTTGGCAGAGACTCAAGAGCAGACAGGGAGGTGTGCAAAGTTTCCAGACATTGAAAGGGGAGTCCTTGAATATTCACCTATTGGAGGCTTTGCTGTATTGATGATAAAAGCTGATAGGCTACCCAGAGATGGAGATGTGGTGAGGGATTACTTGGGCATATTGATAGTTCAGGCTTAGTGTTAAGTTATAAGGGGGAGCAAACTCACATGCACTCCTCACATTTGCACAAAAAAAGAAGACCACAACTGTTAACTTTTTATACTAACATGAATATAATATTGCAATTATCTGAGCAGTTATTTTTATAAAACAATACAATGGGCATTAAATTTTTTCCACAATTAAAGATGCACTTGAAAGCTTGAGCAGATATTTTTACCTAGTGTTTATATAATCCATGTAAATTTATGATTATTAATGAGTGGATTAAAGTGAAGAGCATATAGTTAGTGAACAGGGTGCAACATGCAAATGTGTATTGGCAATATAAGTAGGCCTCAATTTATCCATTACATTTGAGCAAGCTGTTCGTGAGTGTCAAGTAAGCATGAAGCTTAACATCCAAGGCAAACAACTGTCTGAAAGTTAATTAGGTTGACATTAGCTCAGTTCAAGTTTCAAAAGAATTTTGGGCATTGGCTAATATGCTTGTAGTAACAGCTCGTGTACCTCCTAACCAGTTATATAGTTACTGCTTTTTTAGACTGGTCTTATTTTCTGAAAACAACCATATTCCTTATAATAAGTATGATATCTTGAAGTGCATATCACTCCTACATAACTAAGCACACACAAAAACTAAAGCCAGAATTTGTAAGAACCAGTTCAAGATGCAATCTGCTCCTAAGGGTTGGGATTTAATTAATAACTGAATGGTCTTCTTATCTACCTATAAGAATTTATTACAGTTTTAAATTCATTCTTTGAAAGTTTTGTATATGTGCATTATATACATCTTGATATATCTATGTACTTCTCTCCTCTAACCCTCTTAAGCCTCCTGAAAAACACCTTTTCCCCAAATTTCTAACTTTTCTTTTATATTTTGTATAGTACACTGACTAAGTCTAATGAGTGCTTCTTGCATGAAAATGCTATGGAGCTGACCACTGGGGCATGAAGAACCTATCAGAGGACATACCTCTAATAAAAATAGTGGCTTATTATGATACTTACCTTTCTAACAAGATTTATCCACTAGTGTAATATTGGTATGACTGTTTTGGGAGAATTTTGATGATTTCTGCTCAGATTTGAAGCCCACTTCATAAAAGGGAATGCATACCTGGTACATTGAACAGTTTTTTTTTGGGGGGGGTCATAGGTCCCGTAACCTATAATGGTAGTTCTGCAAAAAGTCACATTGTCAAACTACCTAGCATTCATTTCTAACACAAATCCAACAATCTCTTACTTAAAACAGCCCCAAAGGGTATCTATCCCACTTTCAGCATCCCCATCTAACTGCCTCCAAGTGGGGGTTATTCACAGATTTTCCTACCAATTTCTAAAAGTTTCACACTTCTCTGTGTGAAATCTCAAACCCAGGAAAAGTGTCACTCAAAGCGGTGGCTCCTCCCAGAACTTCTCACAAGCCCCCTGTACCAGCTGGTATGGTGTGTCAACTTGACACAAGCTGGAGATATCACAGAGAAAGGAGCTTCAGTTGAAGAAATGTCTCCAGGACATCCAGCTGTAAGGTATTTTCTCAATTAGTGATGAAAGGGGGAGGGCCCATTGTGCATGATGCCATCCCTGGTCTGGTAGTCTTGGGTTCTATAAGAAAGCAAGCTGAGCAAGGCAGGGGAAAGCAAGCTAGTAAGTAACATCTCTCCATGGCCTCTGCATCAGCTCATGTTTCCTACCCTGTATGAGTTCCAGTCCTGACTTTCTTTGTTGATGAACAGCAATGTGAAAGTGTAAGCTCAATAAACCCTTTCCTCCCCAACTTACTTCTTGGCCATGATGTTTGTGCAGGAATAGAAACCCTGAATAAGACATCCCCTATCCTAAACCTCTCCCACTTATTGGCTGGGCTTCCTGTCACACAATCTGATCCCTGTACCATTTAGTCAAGAGCTCCTATCATCATTTCTCCTCCATTTGTCTGAATTATTCTTTTGCCATGTTCAGCCTGGACTCTTCCCTCTGCCTGCTTTCTCTCTTATATCTACAATAAAAATATTCTCCACACTTTAGGGAGTGGTTATGCTCTCCTACTTTCATTTCATTTCTCACCATTCATCTGGTAAGAAAACCATGGAATTGGCATATATGAGCTGCTTTCCAAGGGATTCGCCCTCTCTCAACCAAGCTCTTGATTTGCTTGAGCTTGAGTGTCTGTGTGCTTGTATGTGTATGTGTCTCTGCTGGCCTCTGTCACCCATTAGATTTGGTTTGAAATTCTAGAGTCTTTAGCTACTAGATACTATCCTACTAGGTAAATGTCCTCCTTCTGGATGCTGGAGACTGCTGTGCTCTCCAGAGCACCCACCACAGGATCATCTTTCTACCTAGTAAGACATTTCCTCCTCTCTGCCATTGGAACTCCCTATTCTCAGAAGCCCCTCTCAGTCTCTTCTACCTGCTCTAATCATTTGTTTTTCTTCTCCTGTAGGGAAATGTCACCACAAAGCTGCCTTCCTTGTCTTACTACAAATGCCAATCTGATATGCTGCGAGGCATTCCTTTCAGCATACTGGGTCCCTATCATGGGAAAAGGGTCACAGATAATCAAATATATGAGCCATTTTAAGTCAAACCACCATACATGGATACTATAGTTTTAACTCAGACCATTAAGTTTTCATGATGAGTGTTTTAGCCCATTAAACTATCTTGCTGTCAGTTTAATAGGTTTATGAATCCCATACTATATACATGTATAGTTCTTATCTCTAAAGAGAAAAAAAATGTACCTGATTATGATAAAATATTCCAGTCTTTGAACTGGATAACTACACAATAAGTAAAAATTATTAAAACAACACATTGTATATTTTTTCATTGAAAGATTATATATAATTAATAATACAATAAATCATAATTAATAATATGTAAATAATATAAATGTATATATTTATTTAAATATTTAAATATATGGATTTAAATGTATATTCATCAAAAATATATTTCATATATCATCTACATATAACATGTATTATTTATATACTATACCAAATATATATTTCAAATTTATATAACATGTATTATTTATATACTATATATTATATATTATATTTATCATAGATCATAAATAATTATAGTTCATAGATTATATATGTACCAATTACATATAATCATATATCATCCTATATCAATCATATCATATATCATATATCACATATTACAAATCACATATAACATATCACACATATTACATATCACATTATATATATATATATATGCATATATGATATAAATGATATATTATATTATATTATATAAATTATATAAATTATATATAATATATTAAATATATTATGTAAATAATCTCTGGTATTATATAAAATAATATAATATAAATAAATTTGTAATAAAATATAGCTATACTAAATTAAAAATAAATTATAATAAGTGAAATATATATGTATATATAGAGAGACACATATAACATTTCTTACATTGTTAACTTCTGTGCTTGAAAATTAGGTCATAAATGTTGAGAATACTGTTGTTAAAAGAATAAAGCTAAGGGGTTGTATTCAGGTACTAAAGATAGAATAAAAAGATACTATGTCATATGCAATTCTTAAAACCCTTTGCTAGGATTTTCAAATGGGATGGTCCTTTCTTACCCAGCACCCATCCTTCCAGTCATTGTCAGCCGCTTTTCCATTATAAAATCCCCAAAATGATGATGACTTCTGAGGAATGTTTCCAGTCTAAGAGCATCTCCACTAATTGTGATAGGAAGGATGTAAAAAACATCAATATTCATTTTTTCTCAGTTTCTTTTCTCTCAGGTAAAATCTACATAATTTATGTTAGAAATTCTGTAAAGAGATGAAACATGGTAATACTACCTGATTTTCCAATGGATGGAAATCACAATCATGCGATTTTTGTTGTTGTTGTTTTTGGGTTTTTTTTTGGTTTTTTGAGACAGGGTTTCTCCGTATAGCCCTAGCTGTCCTGGAACTCACTCTGTAGACCTGGCTGGCCTCAAACTCAGAAATCCGCCTTCCTCTGCCTCAGAGAACTGGGATTAAGGGCGTGTGCCACCATGCCCGGCTATGTTTTGTTTTTTTAACCTGTGCTGCTAGACGGTCACAAAAGGGTTTTGTGGATTTTGAGTGAGGCTCAGCAGTCTAATTATTTAAATGAATCATCATGCTTCAAAAGTATGCTCAATTACATCATTTCCAACCTGCAAATGCCAAGACAGAGAGGTTTGTTTACATAATAGTTATTTCAAGAAATCTCAAATCATTTATAAAACTGGACACAAAAGTTATTTCTTCTTATCTTAGTACCTTGATGACTGGTGACATTCTTTCTCACCTTGTCTGATATATGATGTCATGGTCCTCCCCCTGCTTCTGTTTTTCTGTGGACAATGGTTTATCCAAATTTGATGATTATTTAAGCAACTCTTCCTTTCATTAACAATCAAACTATAGTCAAGTTCACAGGTTCCGAAGTGAAGATCTTTATAATCACTGTGTTTAGTGTTAACTGTCTACTTGACATAATCTAGAATCATCTGTGAAGAGAGTGTCAATGAAGGATTTCCTCAATCATGTTCAATTGTGGATAAACTGTTTTGGTTGCTTTAATTGGTGTGGAAAGACCCAGAGGACAGTGAGTGTCATCATTCTCTGGTTTTGGAATCTAGACTCTATGAATGGAGGAGATGATCCAAGCAGTAAATATGCATACATTCATTTTGCTTTTTCTTTGATATTGGGTATGATGCAACTAGTTATTTTAATTGACTTCTGTGCTGTAATGGAGTGTAGCCTGGAAACATGAGCTAAATTGAACCTCTCTCCTCTAAGTTACATTTTTGTCATTGGAACAAAGAAGAAACTAGGAGACTCACTTAGTATTTTACTAACTTGTGCCTCTATTAGGGCTCTGAGAGAGAGAGAGAGAGAGAGAGAGAGAGAGAGAGAGAGAGAGAGCATAATGACCAGGAGATGCATCACAGATTTTTTTCAGCTACTCAAGGCTTTTGCACTCAAAACTTATTAATCCTTTTCTTCCCTTAATTTCTCACAACCTTGGGTAATTGCTTCAATATCTCTCTGAAGTCTTATTGTCATGGGAGATCTATTCTGAAGTTAAGATAATCTGCAGGAGAAATGCAAACAGGGATCTGGACAAGAAAATCTAGCTTCATAGGCACTCTGTTTTCATTCTGCACATAATTGCATTAGTCTCTTAATGATTGTTATCTATTTAATTCTATTAATATTCATTAATGATTGAATGTTGCGCTAGCATGTCATAATAAAATAAACCTTCATACTCTTCTGCAGAGCTTCTCATTTTTCCAAGTGACTTAAAAATTATACACCCTTCAGTTTAAATGGGAAGCATGATGGAGTTGGGAGAGATATCTAGCAAGAAAAGTTTCCTAAGCCAGAAGACTGAGCCCAGTAGTTTAAGAGCAGTTTGGGAAGTATAATGAGACCTAACTCCAACAAACTCTTTGGAAGCTGGAGGTTATATGTAGATGGGAAGGGGAAGAGTTCTGGTAGGATAAAGAGCAGTGTTCAGGTTAAGACTCATTTCTCCTCAATTCTGACAACTGCTATTTCCTACAAAGAAAACTCAAACACAGAATAGGAGAAAATCTTTTCAATTATATTAGTTTAAAATTAATAAATAATTATTCATACATAGTGCACTACCATTGTTTTTGTTTTTTCATTTTTAGTTTCTAAAAATTTCTCTCTATAAAATATTTGTATTTTCTACAAAAACACTGCCTTAGCCAATGTTCTATTGCTGTGAAGAGACACCATGACCAAGGCAACTCATAAAAAGAAAGGATGTTATAGAGGTGTACTAACACTTGCAGAGGTTGGTCCATTACCACCATTACATCATGAAGAGACCACATATTGTGCTGGAGAAGAAGCTGACAGATTTACCTCATGATCCACAGGAAGCAGGCAAGGAGAGAAAGAATGAGTTCAGCTTGAGCTTTTGAAATGTCAAAGCCTACCTAGCAATATGACTCTTTCAACATAGCTACTTTTCTTAATCCTTTCCAAACAGTTCCACTCTATGGTGACTAAGCATTTAAAATGTGAGCCTTTTGGAACCAGACTCATTCAGATTACCGCATGCACTAATGAAGCAGGCTTTGGACTTGCAGATTCAGGCCAGGCAAGCAGTTTCTCCTCAAGGTGGATTTTATTCTCTTACCTCTGTTATTGGCTACATAGATATTTGTACTTAGTACCCTTAAACATCTCCTTTTGGCTGTTTATCACAGGAGTCTGGGAGTTGCTATGCAAGTTTCCAAGAAGAAAAAGACATTTATGATACCCAGCTGTGACACCTATGAACCACAATACTACAGGTAGGGCAGGATGTCTCTAAAGGTGCAATGGTGGTACTATATCTTGGCAGAAACCAACACTCACTAATTGGATATAAGACTCATTGAACAGGAAGAAAATTGTGCTTGGTGCTGTAAATCTAGTTACCTATCTGTTCACAACCCATGACTAATTAGGTCATTGATCTTCAAACAGAAGCAATTACTACCACCATTCTAAAGCAGTATAATTCATCTTCTTAGACACTTTACCTAATGTGATTATTTACCATTTTAATGCAATACTCTCTTATTACATTGCTGTTTATTGAGAACAGAAGCTAACTTGCAACTCCCTGTTCTATGAAACTTAGTTTTCAGGGAGAAAGCTTCCAAGTTAGATCTAAATTTATTCCTCTGATTCCTGTCTCTAAAGTACATGGTGTCTTCACCAATGGATACGTATCTTCAACTTTTGGGAGGCAAGTAAGGGCATCAGCTGTAGCCTATATTGTTTTGGGAGTCTTTCAGACTCCTGTGATAAACAGCCAAAAGGAGATTATCATACATGGCCCTGTGTGTTTGCTTAGTCTATGGTTCTTGGTAGACCATTACTACCACAAGTGGCATATATATATATATATATATATATATATATATATATATATATATATATGCATATGCTCTCACATATGGACATGCAAAAATATTTATGTAAACTCAAGTAAATAGAAAGTGATATGGCTTTTTCAGATATCACTGGTATTATTTATCTCTCCACACTTGCCTCTTTCTATATTATCCTGTATCTTCCTCTTCAATTTACTCCTTACCTTTTCTGTTTCCCCATTCATATATACTCACTCACAGATAAATATTGCTTTTGCTCCTTATCAAAAAGTATTTTTTCTAACATATAGAAACCATTATAAAAGGTCATTAATAGTTAAAACACAAAGAACATTGCTTAATGCAGTGGTCAGCATCCAATGAAACATTGACAGCCAAATTTCTATATCCAAGGCTTAGGGAATCATGAGAGAGGGGAAAAAAGACTATTAGACTAAAAGAAATCTATGGATTCTGGTGTGAAGTTTAATCTTCTAGATCTGAGAGAAATGATATACCCATGTAATCTTTACAATGACTGACTAAACCTGAGCTACATAATTAAAACACAACTTCATATATTCAATTAGGTAGCAAAAATTTCATGAGGCTCCATTCCTAAATGAAGAGATACAGGTAATTAAAATGTGCTAAGACAGGGAAAATTAGTTTCTTAGTTTGTGTGTGTGTATGTGTGTGTGTGCGTGTGTATGTGTGTGTGTGTGTGTGTGTGTATATATAATATTTATATATCCATTTCAATCTTTACTGAAAACAGATTCTTTTTGAAAAATGAGGTACAGATGGCCCATATTTAATGTCCTTAGCAATCTGGAAAATGAAAAGCAAAATTATATTAATAATCTGTCACTTGCTTAACCACAGACAACCCTGGCCAGGAGACCAGGTAGGCTGTCCAAGCATCTTCTCCACTTTCTTTGTTCCCCCAACAGACCCAATCCCTGAGGCTCATCCCTAATGTTGTAAGAGAACACCAGCTGCAATCTCCATTCCTGCCTGTCTTTGTATCCTATAGATCCCAAAGACCACCCCCTACTGACCTCTCTTCCACCACTTGCCCCTGTACCCCAGCCTCCCACAACAGTAGACATTTTCTGTGAACACAGCAAGTGAGCAGACTAGTAAAACAGGCAACACACAGCCATCACACTCTGAAAATCCAGAGAGGAATCAGAAACCAATGGAGAAAACACTCACCCAAAAAGACAAATCCAGAATTCAGCACCTATATCTATAATCACCTGCAAACCAGATGCCTAAATGTCATCCTAAGAACATGGTAACAGTCAGGACAATATGTCTCCACTAGAGCCCAGTCTTTCTATTACAGCAGGTCCTGAATATTCTAATATAGCCAAAGCACAAGGAAAATACCTCAAAATGAATTCTATGAAGAAGATATATGTCCTTAGAGAGGAAATGAATTAAATACCTTAAGAAAACACAAACAATTGAGGAAAAGAAGAAAGACTTTAAAGAAGGCCATGAAACATAAACAGTTGATGCACAGAAAATGTAAATATAAACAATTAGGGAAGGACAAGCTAAGAGAATTCTGAAAATGAAAATTTTATGAGTGGAGATCTGGGGTAGAATCAAACATAACTGGAAAAACAATAACAGCAGCAGCAGCAGCAGCAGCAGCAGCAGGAGCAGCAGCAGGAGCAGCAGCAGCATCAGCAGCATCAGCATTCTTAATGTTTTCCCTCTCCAGGATTCCCTTTGTATTTTCTTTATTGTTACTATTTCCATTTTCAGATCTTGAACTGTTTTATTCATTTCTTTCACCTGTTTAATTATATTTCTATATCTTTAAGGAGTTTGCTTCTTTAAAGAACTCTCCCTGTTTGACTGTATTTTCCTTGTGTTTTTTTAAGGGATGTATTCATTTCCTTTTTAAAGGACTCTATCATCATTATAAGATTAAATTTAAGGGTATTTTCTTGTACTTCAGTTGTGTTAGGATACCCAGGGTTTGCTGTAGTAGGGTAGTTGTGCTCAAAAGGTGTCATAGTGCCCTGGCTTCTTTTTTCACTGTGTTTTTTTGAGGGCCTTTAGCCATCTGTATGGCTTTTAGTCCTTGTATGTTGCTGTTGTAGTAGGTATTGGGAGCGGACTTAACCTGGTGTGACAGGCCTCTGATGAGTATTCTGGGTTGTATAGTTCTGCATCAGAAGGATTAGTGAAAGCTAGTGGAAAGGTGGTAGGGGAATGGAGTCCAGCAAGGATAGCAGACTGTTCAGGGAAGTTTGTAGTGCCCCAGAAGTCTCAGCGGGCAGGGAAGATGGGTTGCAGAACAGAATCTACCCTTTATTATTATAGATCCACGAGTCTGATGATCATACGTGAAGAGGTGGCAGGGGATAGCAGACAGCTTACAGCTTCACTGGGTGCCCCAGAAGAATGCAATAAATCTTAAAGTTTCTTGGCAGTATGAACAGGCGTGCCTCTTACAATTCTATAAACTGAATGTTGTACAATTTCGGAGTGGTTTAATTCACTACACTCTTATATAGTTAATTATATCAATTTTGTTTCAGATACTTGAAAGATGTTATTGGCAGTCATTTTTGTACATTTATCAATTTATTATATATGTACGTGCATGTATGTGTGCATATGTATGTGTGTGTGTGTGTGTTGTGTATACATTCGTGCATGGTGCATATCTGCTGGCTATTTCCAAGAATCAGTTCTCTGCCTCCATCATGTAGGTTCTAAGGCTCAAACTCAGATTGTGTGGCTTGGCAGTACATGTTTGTACCCTCTAAGTCATCTTGCCGGTCCATCTCACAATCTCTATCTGCTACTTTGAAAACTCTAATAGGGGCTGGTGAGATGGCTCAGTGGGTTGGAGCACCTGGCTGCTTCCTGAAGGTCCCGAGTTCAAATCCCAGCAACCCCATGGTGGCTTACAACCATCCGTAATGAAATATGATGCCGTCTTCTGGAGTGTCTGAAGACAGCTACAGTGTACTTACATATAGTAAATAAATAAATCTTTAAAAAAAAACTCAAATAAATAAAACATTAAATTTGTTTACAAGTTTTACATTATAAAATAAGAGTTCTACAAACAAAAGTATAAAATGCAATTTATAACAGGGATAATAAGCATTAAAAATTTTTTAAATGGTATATTAGTGATAGTGAAGACAAAGTCCACACAAACTAGTCCATTAAGTGAGAAAGGACATCTCTGTTAGGAAGACAATGTGTGCCCCTCTGGCACAGGTTTACTTTAAAAGGAGGATCAACATATCCTTTAGTTGAGAGGAAATACCATTCAAAACAACAAATATGTAAAATGTTGAGTGTAGAACCTATGTTCCTTGTGTGATTTAGGAGTAACAAGAAAGGTAGATTACTGATCCTGAAAGCCCAAGGGTCAGGCTGGAATAATGGAAAAGGAACTCCTTGGATCAAACACTGCCCAGGTTAAGAGTAATGGAAAGAATGAAAAAAAAAAAACTTTTTAAGAAAGAAAAGCACTAGAAAATTCAAAGCAAAAGAGAAAATGGCCTGATTTTGTTAATTGCCTCTGTACAGTTTTTTTTTATTTATTTAATGAAGTGAAGTCATTAGCTAAACAAGGCTAGAAGCAGAGAGCCTAATTAGGATTCTCTTTTCTAGTCTAAGCAAGAGCTGATGAATTCCTTGAGTGGGGTTTATGAAGATAAAGGCATGTTTCTGTATTTCAAACACCTACTCCCTGGAATATAAGGGTGCTAACAGAGCACTAGGAGTCAAATATAATCGAATAGCATTCTGCTTAGTACATATTTTACCTCTAAAATTTCCTTAAATTCCTCAATTCAGCTCAATATCCTCATTTTTTTGGTAACTGTTAATAGGAGATTTATTTATAATATCCACAGTAATGTTCTGAGCTAAAAAAAATTCATTGTTAATTAGATCAATGTGCAACACAGCATAGAGTAGAATGGCATCCACCAAGAGGAATAATCAAGTGTTGACAAATGTGCTCCAGTATTTATGTCCTTGAAGTAAGATATGTTCCTTCCATAAAGTCAGTCATTTGAGTGAGAGGTAGCATAAACCCTCTTGTTAAAAGTCCTCAGAGAGATGGATCAGGATTTGGTTACCATTTGCAGAAAGGAGATGGGTGAGTAAAGAGGACCTGTTAGTGTTCACAGGGTTATCCTCTTCTTTGGGTGATGAATAAGCTCTTGACTGTGACAGTAAAAGCAAACTTAAGACAACACAATAAAAATGCCGAAATTTGTATTATAAGGAATATATACCTTATATATCCTTCACACAGAGAAGGTGTGAACCATAATTCAGTAAAGAGTTGCAAGAAAAAATAATGAAAAATTTTAATAAAAAAATTTTAAAATTGTTTATGAGTCTAAGATAGTGGGTAAGTGCACTTATTGCTAAGTGTGATGACTAAGTTTCATCTCAGAATACACGTAAAAGTTGAGACTAGTGAGCATTATCTTCTGACCTTCATACACATGACATGTGACATGTTCACATGAACACACACATACAAGCACACACTTAATACTTAGACACAAAATGAAGGTAATAAAACAATTTAATGTATCAAGCCACTTCTAAATGTCATCCAAATTATTACTGCTCTTTTTTTTTATACTGGGAAATAGGAGTTTGTGTTTTATAGGCTATCTTATCATTTCACAGGTCAGTGTTTTCTCAAAGGCTCTTTCAGAGTATTTATTACAGAGCTGGCAGAGGACATAGATCAGTAGTAGAAATACTTCAAGGGCCTGGGTTCTACGCTCAGAATAACAAATATAAATAAAAATATGTGAAAATAAAAAAGATAAGATAGGGTTCACAAAGAAAAAGAGCTTGTGTCTTATATTCTGTAATTTTATAGGTCAGACATTTTTATGGATGGATAAAGACCATGTGATAAATGTAAAGCTTCCTAATGAGATTGTAGTTTCACTGACTTGTGCAAAGAATTCATTAAATAACAACTGTTAATTTAAAACTGCATCTTAGACTGTCTATTAAGCTTGTCTTAAAACTGAAACATCTTGATATTCTTCTGTTTGATTTTGGTTATACAAATATAAATTAACATCTATTTATTAAATGGATATGTTGTACTTCTTTGGACCTGATACAAACCTCTAAGTGGGCAAGTGACTTTGCATTCCTAAAATAAATGACCATTAATAAATAGAGTTGCCTGCTTATTGCACCAGTTTCTCTTCTGTGGATTGAAAAAATGGCAAATATTAAAACATTGGGGGAAAAAAGAAGGGAAATTATAGTCAGGATATATTAGGCAATGTAAAAATTCAATTTTAAATAAAGGGGAGAAAAAAATTGAAAGCATTCCTATGTTTAGTACAAAGATAGATAAAACCAGCATTTTAAGTTGAATAAATTTGCCCCAATTTATAATGTCGTATTAGATAACTTAGTACAAACCATGAGTCTCACATAAGAACAGTCTCAGTCTGGTATCCTAGAAGTGAACAAAACTCATATTTGCTCTACAGGAATTGCCAAACAGACTATTGTTTTAGAAGTCTGCATTGTGTGATTATCCTTATTTAAATATTTAAAACCAAAGTCAAGCAGCTTTGTCCTTGGCCTGAATTTCACTGTTAGTTTCATCTCTTTGCACTGCTGTGAGGCTATTTTAATAGAAGAAAAATAATAAAAATTCACAAAGTGTCCTATACTCTTGTCCAGGTCAAAGGATTCTCTGAGTGACACAGTGGAACCCAGAAAGGTTAATGGACCTTGAAATTACTGATTGACTGTTCATGACACAATGAAGGCTGAAGGTACCAGAATTGTTTTTTTTCCCAATATCTTTGTATCAAGACTATTTATTCTTCTGTTATGAAAATGTGATTTTGAATATTGGATATCTTTTAAACACTCCTAAAAAAGGATGTTAGCTAGGCACATGTGTTTAATCCCAGAAAGCAGGAGGCAGAGGCAGGATGATCTTTGTGAGTTCCAGGTTGGCATAGTCTACATAGAAGGTTCCAGAGCAGCTCAGGTTTCATAGTGAGATCCTGCCTCAAAGACAGTAATGCTTACAAATCAACTTATAAACAATATAGGGAGCAAAATTTAGTAAGGGATCATCAGTTGGTCTGCTAGAATGCATCATTGGAAGCAACAGGAATGCATGCCTATCCTAAGTTGAGGCCACAAGCAATGAACAATAATTAACAGTAAAAACACACACGCTCTAATGAATTCCATTCCAGTAATTTATAAGTCTACTGATATGAATTTTGTTGCTATACAATAAAGCAAGCCTGCATTGAAATTAAATTCAAAGTTGAGAGCGTATGAACTATCCTTTATGGTTAGCTCATTCCTTAAAAACTCATTTGCTGCTCAAAGCAGAACTAGTGAATTTCTTGGAGGAATGTGAGAAATTGAAGATAACACAACATCAACTTCTTTAATCAGAGTTATATTCTGCAGACTCAGTTTTGTATGGTAAGAAAAGGCATATTACCTTACTTTCAGGTTCTCTAATCTCAAAATGCCTTTGTAACATTTTATTGTTTTATAAAAGGTATTTATTTAATTTTATGTGTATGACTATTTGCCTGCATGTATGTTTGGATACTACATGTGTGCCTTGTGTCTGTGGACGCCAGAAGGCATCAAATCCCTGGTAATGGAGTTGTTGATGTTTGTGTAGTCCTATGTGGATGCTTCAAACTTTCTCTTCAAAATCAAATTTCCTTAACTGTTGAGCAATTTCTCAAGAACCAAGTGTTTACTTATTTATGGATGATAAATGACTTATGGACAGAAAATATGCAAAACTACATCTCAATCAATCCACTATAAAACATAGTTATGATATATTTTACAAGCCTGTATTTGTTACATGAATTATAATTCCTATAATCCTTTGTATTGTTTCATGTTAGTATTTTACTACATAGTTCCACCATACAAGATAAACTGCTAGTAGAGTATTATGACTCTCTCTATATAGACAATCTTTCCACCCATTCCCTTGACAGCTGAGTATTCTGCAGTAATCCTAGCTATCCCGAGAACCATCCTGTTAATGCCCACACAGCTCTATTGTCTGGCCACCTGGCTGACAGCCATCACCAGTCCTGTAGCACTAGGGACATAAAAGTTAGATTCCTATCCTGCTATCCACAATCCACTGCCCTCCTTGTTTTGTGGGGCACATTCAGCTGCTAAGCAACTTGTACTGACCCCTGAATTCCATTGCTTAGCCCAAGGCTGCTAACAAGAAGCCTGCTATACCAGGAACATCTTGCTTAGGCCTGCCTTTCCAGTACCTGCTACAACAGGAACATTCAGAGACCAAAGCAATCAAGATGGATAAAAGGCCCTTGAAAGAACACAGTAAACAAAATGCAGAGCAATATTACAACTTCAGAGCAGAGTTATACTACAGCAAACCCTGGATATTGTAACACAACTGAAACACAAGAAAAATTACCTTAAATCCAAGCTCATAAAGACGGTAGAGGCCTTTAGAGAGGAAATGAATAAATTCCATAAAGAACTACAGAAAAATAAAATCAAACAGGTAGAGAGGTCTTTAAGGAAGAAATGAAAAAAAAATCCCTTAAAGAAATACAGACAAATACAATAAACAGGTGAAGGAAATGAATAAAACTGTCCAAGATGTGGTAATAGAAAGAAGCAATATGGAAAACGCTAATTGCTGGAATAATGGAGTTTGAAAACACAGGAAAGAAAACAGGAACAGATGAAGGCATCACCAACAATATACAGGAGATGGAAGAGAGAGTATCAGGTGTAGAAGACACAATAGAAGAAATTTAAAGAAAATGTTAAGTCTAAAAATTTCCTGACTTAAAACATCCAGGAAATCTGGGATACTATGAAAAGACATAACTTAAGAATATCAGGAAGAGAAAAAAAAATGAAGAATTCCAAGGACCAGGGAATATGTTCAACAAAATCCCAGAAGAAAAATTTTCCACCCTAAAGAAAGAAATGCCTATAAACATAAAAGAAGCTAACAGAACACAAATTAATTTGGACCAGAAAAACAAATCCCTCCACTACACAGGAATCAAAACATAAAATCTATAGAAAAAATAAAGACTATTAAAAGTGACAAAGTAAAAAGACCAGGTAATATACAAAGGAAGACCAATCAGAATTATACGTATTCTCTCAACAGACAACCTAAAATATTGATGGGCTTAATCAGATGTCTTGAAGCCTCTAAAAATCACAAAAGTCAACCTCAATTGGCATCAATAACCAAAAAATCTGTCATTCACCATAGATGGAAAAAACAAAATTTTATAAGATAAAACCAGATGGAAACAATATCTATCCACAAACCAAGTCCTACAAAAATTACTAGAAGGAAAACTCTAATCTATATAGGTTGAATACTCTCAAGAAAACAGGAAATAAATAAATAATTCCAGGACAGAAAAACCAAAACCAAAATAAATGAATTGTGAGTACACACACACACACACACACACACACACACACACAGCACCAACATCAAAATAACAGGGAGTAAAATGTCATTGTTCAATAATATCTCTCAAGAGTGATGGACTGAATTCCCCAATAAAAAGATACAGGCTAACAGAATGGGTGCAAAATCAGGATTCATCATTCTGTTGCATATAAGAAACACACCCAGAAATGAAGATAGACCCTACCATAAAGAGTAGGAAGAAAGTTTTCCAAGCAAATATACCTAAGAAGCAAGCTAGAGAAGCCACTCTAATATATAATAAGATAAATTTTCAACCAAAATTAATTAAAAGAAATGGGGAAGAACACTCCATGCTCACCAAAGGGGGAAAATCCAACAAGATAAAAATCTCAATTCTGAAGAACCAGGTCCCAAAATGTAAGGCCACCTACCTTTGTAAAATAAACATTGCTAAAGTTTAAATTGCACATCAACTCCCAGGCATTAATAATGCAGGACTTCAACACCCAACTCTCACTGATGGACATACCACTGACACAAAAACTGAACAGAGAAATAATGACACTAATCAATGTTATGAACCAAATGGACCTAACAGATATCTACAGAACATTTTACCAAAGCAAAGTTTCTGCATTGCACAAAACCTTTTCCAATTTTTACCATGTAGTCTGTCACAAAGGAAGCCTCAACAGATACAAGAAAATTGAAGTGATTCCTTGTATATTTTCAGAGAACTATGGAAAAAAGCTGAATTTCAACAACAGAAGCAATAGAAAGCCTACAAACTCATGAAACATAAGCGATTGTGAAATATTGAGATAGATTTTATCCCCCAATTTTTTTTAATCCAATCAAAGTTCACATCACAAGACCACCCCTTGTCAACTTGACAAACATACTCAAATTGTCTACAGAGCACAAGATGCTTGTGTTCATGGATAAATACTATGGAAACCAGGAATGCTAAACTTGTAGTGTTACCCCCTCAAATGAAGCGATGTGTAATCCATTTTCCATCCAGAAGACTAGGTAAGGATGTGGCTTACTCTCTGGTAACCTCTTCACTATATTTATAACTGAGGCCACATCTTGGTGAAATTAGGTGAAAGGATACAAGTCTGGCTTCCCCAGTCTCTTAGAAATAGGACTGAAGGAGATTAATAACCATTGTGGAAGATGTAACATGTACTTTGAAAAGAGTTTTGATATAAAATTTTACCTTTAGCTTTATTGTGCACATTGGATTGTGTTACAGAAAGAAATTTCTTTCTCTTAATTGTACTATACTATAATAAAGAAATACAATAAGTAACAATAAATATATAATACATAAAATATAATATGTTATATATAATTAACAAATAAATATAATAAATAAGTAAATAAGTAAGTAAATAAATAAATAAATAAATAAATAAATTGTTCATGTATATAATAAAATACCTGGTGTCAGACTCCTGAAGTTTAACCAACATAGTTTTCTGAGTTGTGTTGAATCAAACTTGCTTTCTGTTTCATACAGAATGATACTCAGCAGGCTATGGTGTTTATAGATATAAAAATCTTTTTAAATTTACACAATACCCAAAAATCCATTAACTTATTTATCAATCAAACAAATGAACAAAATGATTGTTGTCAAGAATATCAGAGACAACATTTGGTTTGAAGTAATGAATATTCTTGGTATTTATAGTGTAAGTCTGAAGAAGCAAAGAAGATTCCAGTTATAACAAATATACTATATATATATTTCTGACATTAAAATGCTACTGGGAATTACTATTGTGTGAAAGTATAAGTAATTCATACTTTAAAAAAAATCCATAAAATCAACCTCATACCAAATTTCCTATTACTACAAAGGAGATACCAAACAGTATCAACCAAAATGTTTAATTTGTTCTTCATGCTGCTATTAAGAGTTTGAATAAGCCTTAAATGAAGGATTAACTTTCATTTTAACTGACTTCTGATAACGCATAAAAGAACTGTCTTCTCAGAAGAACTTCAAGTATCAACAAAAATAAATAGAATATATTCTGAAAATTTAAATTACCTGCTTAAAGAACAGATACATTTTGAAGAAAAGCAAATGAATATGAACATCTAAATAATTAAATGTTAAAACCTTTGAAATGTCAATGTAGAATCAGAAATCCAAAGCCTTGTCATATTACAATTACCATTCCCTTAATATAAGATACCCTAAAATAACCTGCTTAAAATCATGAGAAGCTTGAAGACATGACTGAGAAAAAGGAGACATTAAAGCTTCAATATGAAGATAACAAACAGAATAAAAAAGCAAATAATATCATTAGCTGCTTAGCGTTCCTTAGAAAGAGCTAGTTGTCATACAGAAAACATCCTGTAGCGTAGCAGGAATTCTTGCTCCTTTCACACATGTTGACTTATTATACATTCAGTTTATGAGTATGTGTGTGTTTGTGTGTGTGTGTGTGTGTGTGTGTGCATGCACATGTGTGTTTGCATGTGTACACACATGTGTGTGAACTGTACTTGTTGGTAATTTAATAATCTTTGCCAAATATTATAATAGAGAACCTTCTCTTATTATGGCATTGGAACCTGCTCTGCAGAAATATCCCAGATCAACAAGATCTTCCTCTTCCCTCTTCTCTTTTTTATTCTTCCTATTCTCCTTCACTTCATTTCCCCCTTCCTACCTTAATGTACTGAATGCACAAGAGACTGCTACATTCTTTTGTGGCAAAAGTACTATGAAAGCATTCCAAAAGTTCAGAAATGAGCTCAACCTGGATTACAGGAGTGTTTCTGGTAGTTAAATAAGACTCAAACTTCACAGGCATAAAGCTGTGACATCTTCATCCATAACGGGATACTAACTCATAAACTGTTAAAAATAACAAAATATTTAAGTTAATGGTGAGTCACCTTAGAAAAAAATAAAGTCTTTAATGTACTCAGAACAATGCTTGCAGCCATGTTCTTTACAAATGAAATTCATTATATGGACAAACATTTGCTGCCTGTGTATGTTGTGGATTTTAAGTCTGAAAGAAGCAACTAAATATAAGTAAAGTTAATTTAAAAATCTCGTATACTTTATATATTAGATGATGGTCCTCAAACCTCTCAGAGAGAGAGAGAGAGAGAGAGAGAGAGAAATATGGCATTAAAGGTGTTTAATAAAAGTGGCCTTTCCTGATAGACAACAATACCAGCTTCTGACAACCGCAGCAGCTGAGGTTCTCTCCAAAAATACTCTCAAACAAGATGAGAAGCCACAAACTTCACCTAAAGCTTATTTCAAGTGTTGCAGTGTTGACCACTGAGACACAGTTTGTCCGAAACTTGTGAATCTGATACATATCCATCAAAAGGAGTCATTTTCTTACCTTGGACAAAAGAGACATATGGCTGTCCAATGAACATATTTTTAGAGCACCGATCACCAGATTAATGTTCATGCTAGCTTCTAGGCATGTCCAGTCCTTACAAATACTTGTAATAGGCACCAAAGCTCCAACACCAGTCTTCTGGCCCTTTCACCCCTTAGCTACTCATTCTTATAACTCAACTATCCTATTCTCTGGTCTACCTCCTCCTATTATGAATAGAATTCTATCTATTATCCATTGCCTGCTAGTCTCTCTCCTCTCACAATCACAACGTCCAGTCTGTTGGCCATGTTTAGTCTACTTCTTTCTCTCTGTGCCTGGAATTATCTAGATGCCATTGTCTGTTTTCTCTCTCATATTTACAACAAAACCTTCCTATACCATAGGCCATCTCCTCAGTTTATCCCCTTTTGTAGTTGACAAGGTACTGTACACATTTTCTTGTCAAAGTTGTTTCACCTCAGAGGCAAGGCAAATATTATTCCTATTTTATAGTTGAATTATCAGACCATGTGATCTTTCCCCAAATAATATAAATATAATCTTAAAATGTAAACTCAGCCCATCTTTTGTTTGTTTATTTTTTGTCTTTTGTTTTTGCTTGTTTTGTTTCTTTCCAGATATTTTGTCTAACAATTATTTAGTCTTAGGTAATATAATAACGTTCCTGTTGTATTTGACTAAGACTCATTGACCCAAATGAGTCTGTATATAACTAAAACTCTATTCAGATCATACACCACATTGCCAGGATATTGTCCTTACATAATTTTTCTACTTTGGCCAGAATTTGTTATTAATCATGTTAATGTTAATTTGTTGTTAATCATGTTATTAATCATTAATAATGTTAATGTCATATATATGTTAATCCACTGATACTCAGTGTATGCTATATTTCTGCATTGGTGGCCTTTTTGTTTAATTTAGTTTATCTTTTCATTCATCTTTACATTTTGTTTTGTTGTATTGTTTGGCATTTTGTTTTGTCTTTATAAATAACAGGAGTGAAGAAGCAACTTAGTTGCTCATGATAACTATGATAAGTAATTCAAGTGCTCCAAAGCAGTGCCTTATCACAAAGTGTTGACTTTAGAATTAGTTACCTGTTGATTATGCTTAAAAAATACAGCTTATGAGCAGGATTTTCGAGTTTCTGAGACGTAATTTGGTGGTTTCTAGAGACATGAATTTTTAACAATTTTCAAAGTGCTTCTTAGGGAAAATTAAGTTTATGAACACTGGAAGAGATATTTGACATGAATTTTAATTTTTTTCCTACATGTTGTTTTTCTGGGTGTAAGAAGAACTCAAAACCTGAAGTTGTTTTTATCCTTTTCATAGTTACCAGCATGGTGAACTCAGCATGTTCAATCAATATCCCACAGGCACTGCAGGAAGTCTTGGCAGCATTTGTCATTCACACAGCTTATTTCTGTGACAGGGGGGCAGAAAATTAATAGTAATTATCCTCTAAAGCATGTTTTATAGGAAAAAGGTAAACAAATGGTAGCTTGAGATTTGATGATGAATTAAGGCTGGAAGATCACAATATGAAGGAGACTTTGGATGGAAGGCCATTTAAGAACTATCACAGTCACCCAGGGCTAGTAGGTTCTTCATTTATGTGATAAATCAGACATGAGTTCGTCATGGCTGCACCCCCTATTCCCAGCACGGTATGTCTGAATTAAGTATCTAATTGGCTCCCTAAGGCTACAAAGGATGTATGATTTTGACTGAAGATGGACTGGGTTTCATGGTCTTAAGAAAATCACAGGATACTAGCCCTCTACTTCGTAGCATAAACCTGGGAGAGCAGAACCTATTAAATGAGGCAGCCAAAGGGTCATGTGTTAGTGAACTTTACTCAGAGCATCAGACAATTTATATTCTGATGGTGAAGCAAAATCAAATGAGCAAAGGTCACATAGTTTTAAGCTGTATACAGCCAGGGGGGAAAACATGTATTTGGAACCATTATTTGAATAATAGTAGCAGAATATGGGTAATCCTAAGTAAAGCCACGTTTATTTACTGTACCTAGAAGGGGCATAAAAGCAAATTCCAAGAACAACCCATGTTCTGGAGGATCAGAGGTCACAAGACTTTTGTATTGTGTTCTTAGAATTTTCTCACAAGCTCTCAGAGTTCTTATAGATCTTCATTCATGGAACATGGTCTGACAATAAAACAGAGGAAAACCACGGATTCAAAGACTTGCCAAAATACCTGTGATTCTTTTATTACTGCAATAACAAACAAGCAAACAAACAACAACAACAACAACAAAACAATCCACTAGCAAAACAAAGTTATCAACTAATAGGGAAATCACTAGTGAAATGTTACTGTGTTTTAAATGATTTTAGTTTATATTTCAGCATTCCCTACTGTACATTCTTTCCATAGGTGTGCAGAGAATTTAATCAGACCAAACGTTATCAATTCACACTTTAATGGCCATCTATTGAATTGAGTATAATAATAATGTGATCTTTTTATATATTTTGTAGGGACATATTAGAGAGTAGAGATCATATAACATATACAGATATATGTTATATAGCATGCTTTATGCTTATCCAGGCTTTAAAGTAATGTTCATATTTAAGATCCTTTTACATCCCTTCTATACAAAAGATGAGATAGAATTTTTCAGTGTTGCTTTTCCATTTTCCTCTTCCAAGAATATACTGAATAAAGTTGATTTAATGTCACATCTTTTATTTATAATAACCTTTTATAATAAATGGCAAACTTTTTATGAGGGTATTACTCTCAATATTATTCACTTAGTATAAATAAGACAACAGTTTTACTTAGGTGGCATTTCTTCATATTAAATGATTTTACTTCACATAATTAAAACCCTGGTGCAGAAATAAGATATAAAAACTACTGTGAAGGACATAGTCTTGTATGTTATAAGTAAAACAAAGATGTTATAGTTCTTGCAACTTACCTTCTAGCAATCAGACCTGGGTTTAATGTAGAGCTGGAAGCCAATTGGGAGATATCAGTTTAGAACTGGACATTACCTGAAAAGGTAAGATTTCAATTACCAAATACATATCAAGTCAGAGAATTCACCAAGGGATTTATAAATAGTAGTAAACTTAACAGATTCCACACAGGCCAATACAGAGTTAATTCAACATTCCTAAGACAGTTTTTTACTCCACTTCACATAGAAACAATAACCTACGAAAAGCATGCCATACTGCACAAGGAACTACACAGAGGTACAAATGATGAATGCAACAGGAAGCTTTGTAAGGGCAGATTCCTGTCCATAGTGATTGACAAGCCCAGTCGGATCGATTCTTAAAAGAGAGACCATGATATATAAAACTCTCTTTTAAAAAAAAGGTAATATAATAGGGTTAGGATTTCTCAAATATGTTTAGCTAGTTATTAGCTAATGGCATTCTGGACAGCTCAAGGTGTCATTTCTTCTCCAGGGTCAGAAGTAGGATTCCTGTTCCATTCCTTATATCAATAATTTGAGTCCTGTAGTCCCTGTTACATTTTTCCAATGTAGTTATGTTCAGGGATAGACCCAACCCTAATGACCTGAAATCTTGTTATTGTCTACCTAGTTGTCTAACAAATACACATAGCCTAAGAAGGATATACACAGCAGAGGACACAAAGGATACAGAAATAGGAAGTTTATTAACTAAATAGGAAATTAGAAGAGTTAATTTAGCCCTTTTATTTAACCAATTGGGAGCAAAAAAACAAACAACAGTGATTAAATTTCTGATAAATAGTACCAAAAGTCACTGTAAGAAATCAGTATTGGCTCATGAAAGCCAAGACCAAGTGCTTAGCATCAATGAGATTTATTTGTCCCAGAGAAGCAGAGGACAGAGAATAAGAGGCAAAGATAGGAGATAGAGGCTGAGGGAGGAAAAGAAAAAAGAAAGAAAGAAAGAAAGAAAGAAAGAAAGAAAGAAAGAAAGAAAGAAAGGAAGGAAGGAAGAAAGAAAGAAAGAAAGAAAGAAAGAAAGAAAGAAAGAAAGAAAGAAAGAAAGAAAGAGTATTCCAGAGCACCGATTAAAATAAAAATGTCCCTGTAGAGATTTTTTTTTAAAGGAGAAATAAATGTCTGTCTCAATTTATTTGCATGGATTTCTGACTATTGATTTCAGTTTTAAGAGTTACAGACTGGGAATATAAATAAATGAAATAAATTTTTTAAAAAGGCTGAAGGAGAAGAGGAAAAAAACAAGAGAAAAGAGAATGAGTGCAAAGGACTGCTGCCTCTTGATAGAAAGAAGAAATATGTGGGCCATAAGTATATGGTAGCTTTTAAAGATATGATGGGAAAAAAATCTCCATGTTAGGATGTAGTCTGTTATTTTAACTGGGCATGTTAGTTAGGTGAGCCAAAGGGGGCTTCAATATTTTGATGGCTGAACCTAACTTCAAGAGGAGAATGAGCCCAAATAATGGAAGAGACCTTAGTAGCTAGCTTTAGGGAGCAGGGTAAGGGAGGGTATAGTGGACTTTCAGAGAGGAAACCAGGAAACGGGATAGCATTTGAAATGTACATGAAGAGAATATCTAATAAAAAACACACACATGAAAAAATTTAAAAAGGAATGTAATCTAGTTTCTTAGTATGGCAGAGGGAATGGGGGAAAAGGGTAAGGCCTGCCAGAGCCCTTTTGCCACCTTGTGTCTATTTCTCCCTCAGGGTAACCAGGCCAGTTGCACACCAGTCTAAGCTGGAGAGAGGGAAGTTTAGCTACGCATAGGTGGGTGCCATGCAGGATCTTGCTCAGTGATGCGTGCTAAAGAACATATCCAGGAACAGCTTCAGAGAACTGGTTGAACTTTTTGGGGAGATGACTGCTTATGCTCCTGGGGAGGTGGCCAGAGTCTTTGGGACAAGGTTTGTGTGGTCAGGGCAGGGACGTTGGACGATGCTTCATCAGAGACTGCAGGGGCTGAAGTGGAGAAACTTCAAAGAAGGAGTGCTGTCTGATAACTGTTAGCGTAATAAATTCTTATTAGGGTTGATGGTCGGGGAGTTGACTTTATGGTACCAGGTTGGGAGAGGGGAGGGAGCTAATGCCTGTTATTCTCATCTGAGCTATCTGGGCACTGAAGATCCCTCAATCCGTCCTCCAAAATTCTGGGCCATTACAGTTCCACACCCCTTCAGTCATGGTAACTTTTATTGATTAAAATCTATTTATTGAGCAAATATTGAGCCATTCAGTCCCATAGCAAAAATCAAATACGACTTAATAGCTGCAGAACATCCCTCTAGGCAGGCAGACAACACACACAAAGCAGCAGCTACTGTCCAATCTGTGGAATAAAGCAGGTGCCATGGCATGGGAAGATGAGCAGAGAAAATGGGTAGATATGAAAATGGGCTGAGGAAAACACAGCATAGGAGTAATACACTTATATATATATTAATTTAGTGGTGTAGACATAAAATTGTAGGCATCAATTTTTTGCAACCTACTTTTAGTAGGGATTCAACTTCTCCACTAGTTTTGTAAGACCCCAACTCAATGTTTCCCAGACCTGTTTCCCAGAGCCCTAGAAACAAAACCAGCATGAAGCCCTTTGTTCTGCTACCTGGCAGCCTGAGAAGCCATGGACCACTGGGTGACTCATTGTGTAAAGGACCAGGAATGCTTGCCAAAGATAGCCTGTAACCCCTCCACCAGAGATGAGCTATATGTTTGCTCAGCATCCCCATTTCTTGTGGAACCTTTCTGTCAGACCAGCTGTAACTCATCATCCTCATTCTTATGATGTTTACTCAGCTTCCCCATTCTTTGTGATTATTTTATTATTAGATATTTTATTTATTTACATTTCAAATGCTATCCTGAAAGTTCCCTATACCCTCCCCCCACCTTGCTCCCCTACCCAGCCACTCCCACTTCTTGGTCCTGGTGTTCCCCTGTACTGGGGCATATAAACTTTACAAGACCAATGTTGGTGGACTAGGCCATCTTCTGCTACATATGCAGCTAAAGACACAAGCTCTGGGGGTACTGGTTAGTTTATGTTATTCTTCCACCTATAGGGTTGCAGACCCCTTGAGCTCCTTGGGTACTTTCTCTAGCTCCTACATTGGGGGCCCTCTGTTCCATCCTATAGATGACTGTGAGCATCCACTTCTGTATTTGCCAGGTACTGGCGTAGCCTCACTAGAGATAGCTATATCAGGGTCTTTTCAGCAAAATCTTGCAGGCATATGCAATAGTGTCAGGGTTTGGTGGCTGATTATGGGATGGATCCCCAGGTGGGGTAGTCTCTGTATGGTCCATCCTTTCATCTTAGCTCCAAACTTTGTTTCTGTAACTCCTACCATGGGTGCTTTGTTCCTCATTCTAAGGAGGAATTAAGTATCTGCACTTTAGTCTTCATTTTATTTGATTTTCTTGAGTGTCAAAGAGCTCAAGAAGCTCAACTCCAGAAATTCAAATAACCCTATAAATAAAATGGGGTACAGAACTAAACAAAGAATTCTCAAGTGAGGAATACCAAATGGCTGAGAAGCACCTGAAAAAATGTTCAACACCCTTACTCATCAGGGAAATGCAAATCAAAACAACCTTGAGATTCCACCCTACTCGAGTCAGAATGGCTAAGATCAAAAATTCAGGTGATAGCAGATGCTGGCAAGGATGTGGAGAAAGAGGAACACTCCTCCATTGCTGGTGGGATTACAACCACTCTGGAAGTCAGTCTGGCAGTACCTCAGGAAATTGGACATAGTATTACCAATTGATCCAGCAATACCTTTTTTGGGCATATATCCAGATGTTCCAACTTGTAATAAGAACACGTGCTCTACTATGTTTATAGCAGCCTTATTTATAATAGCCAGAAGCTGGAAAGAACCCAGATGTCCCTCAACAGAGTAATGGATACTGAAAATGTGGTACATTTACACAATGGAGTACTACTCAGCTATTAAAAACAATGAATTTATGAAATTCTTGGGCCAATGGATGTATTTGGAGAATATCATCCTGAGTGAGGCAACCCAATCACAAAAGAACTCACATGATAAATACTCACTGATAAGTGGATATTAGCCCAGAAACTTATAATACCCAAGATATAATTTACAAAACTCAAGAAAATCAAATAGAATGAAGACTAAAGTTCTTTTTGATCTTATCCTCCCCTTTCTTTACAGTTTCTTCTCTTAAATATCTCGTCTCCCAGCTACTTGGGGCACCATGGTCCTCTATCCCTGTGGGGTACCCAGTGTGCTTGACTGTGTACCCTAGACCTCTTGAAATAAAAATTCTCTTGCTGTTTGCATCAAGACTGTTTTTCATGAGTGATTTGGGGTGTTGCCTTTCCTGAATCAGAATGTGGGAGAGTCCTCACGTTGTGGGTCTTTCAGTTAACCACCCAGCAGAAGTAGGTGGAAGAGAAAAGTCATTAGTATATAGAGGAAGTGGATTTGTTCAGCAGTAGTTCTTTTGAGGGGGAGGGGCGAGGGGAATTGATCTTCTTGGGCAGCAGCTCAGTCCTGTAGCAAACACTAGTCACAACTTAGCAGCTGAAAAGCCCGCTAGGCAGGCAGACAACAGGCAGGAGACAGAAGCTCCAGTCCAGTCCTTTCAGCAAGCAGACACCAGGAAGCTGTAGTTCAATCCTGAAAAAAAAACCACCAGGCTTGCCAACTGGCCTGAGGCTAGGCTGCAAAAGAGGCAAGTTGCCACACAAATCTTAAAAGCAGTTCTTGGAAGGAGTTACAGAGACAAAGTTTGGAGCAGAGATAGAAGGAAGGACCATCCAGAGACTGCTCCACCAGGGGATCAAGCCCATAAAAACCCACCAAACCCAGAAACTATTGCATATGCCGGCAAGATTTTGCTGACAGGACCCTGATATAGCTATCTCTTGTGAGACTATGTCAGTGCCTGGCAAATACAGAAGTGGATGCTCATAGTCATCTATTGGATGTAACAAAGGGCTCCAATGAAGGAGCTAGATAAAGTACCCAAGGAGCTAAAGGGGTCTGCAACCCTATAGAAAAAACAACATTATGAACTAACCAGTACCCCCACCCCCACCTCCACCCTCAGAGCTCGTGTCTCTAGTTGCATATGTAGCTGAGGATGGCCTAGTTGGCCATCAATGGGAGTAGAGGACCTTGGTCTTATGAAGATTATATTCCCCAGTATAGAGGAATGCCAGGGCCAGGAAGCAGGAGTGGGTTGGTTGGAAAGCAGGGCAGGGGCAGGGGATAGGGGACCTTTCGGAGAGGAAACTAGGAAAGGGGATAGCATTTGAAATGTAAATGAAGAAAATATCTAATAATAATGGTATAAAAAAGCAGTTCTTGGGCAAGTTTCTCTCAATGGCAGCATTATCGAAAGTTGAGCTCAACCAATACACGTGTCTTTAGTGAAAAATAGCAAGGTGGAGCAAAACAATCCACAGCTCCGTGCTGTGTCCGACTATCTGTGGGGTCATATTTATACTTCACCAAGAATCCTTTTACGTGGCTGCTATACCTAAACATCCTTCTACCTGTGTATACTTCAGGAAAAAAAGTCTTTCATGTATTTGCTTTACCAAGACATCCTTTCACCTGTGTGCCCCAGCAAGACATCATTCAAAAGAACTAGAAATTTCCACTTAATACCCCTTGTTGCCTAAGAGTTGTCCTTTTCTCTATCATTAGCAATCTACACACAATGGAAATAATTGTAAGAGCCATCACATTTCAAAGAATGGCATATATACAATATAGCCAAAAAGATCTAACAAACAACCTTAAATTTCTATCAGTATACAATAATTCAAAACAATTTAAAATTTTTATCAATATACAATAATTGAAACAAAACTTAAATTCCTATCAATATACAATGATAAACAAAACCTTAAATATCTATCAATATACAATAATGAAACAAAATACCTTAAGTTTCTAATATGTGATAGTTCAAACAGAAAGATTAAAAAAAAAAAAGAGCCTGACAAATAAAGATGCAGGTGCTCATAGCCAATTATTGGACTGAGCATGGGGTCCTCAATGGAGGAGTTAGAGAAAGGACTGAAGAAGCTGAAGGGGTTTACAACCCCATAGGAAGAACAACATCAACCAGATCCCCCAGAGCTCCCAGGGACTAAGCCACTAACCGAAGAGTATATATGGAGGGACCCATGGCTCCAGCTGCTTATGTAGCAGAGAATGGCCTTGTTGGGCATCAATGGGAGGAGAGGCCCTTGGTCCTGTGAAGGTTTCATGCCCCAGTAAATGAGAATGCCAGAGCAGGGAGGTGGATGGTGAAGTACCCTCATAGAAGCAGGGGGATGTATGATAGGAGAGGGGGTTTCTGGAGAGGAAACCAGGAAAGGGGATAATGTTTGATATGTAAATAAATAAAATTTCCAATAAAATTTTTATCAACCCCTGAACACAACCAATTATAACCTTCCATCCTAAATGATAATAATTATAACACATCAAATGACCAAACCTATCCACCCCACCTTAAGGGACTAGAGTGATGATCTTTATAAAATTACTTCCTGCTGAATTGCAATGAAGAGTTCCTGTATGAGCCCCCAAAACTTGTTAGTTTGAAAAGAGGTAGCTGAAGCATTTGTTGCCCAGTCTTTGTGTTTTTCTAGTCTGTGTGAGAGATCATTAGGATTAGCTCCTTTGAAGTTGATTTTCATGGATATTTAAGAGCTATTAGTAACTGAGACATTCAGAATCACCTGGGCTATTTGCTTTGTGAAGACATTGTGTCTCAGTTGACAAGTTTGCCCTAGTCCTATCTAATATATATAAGTTTTGTTGGTAGCCATATTTTTTCATTTTCTATAGAGAAATAAGCATAACCACAACCCCATTTTAATACTATTGCAAGTTTCCATTCTAATGTCAGCACACATCTTTATAGCCTATTGGTTGACCTAGTTCCTCTTTTTTTTTTTTTTTTTTTTTTTAGTTAACCCAATGTCCCTCAGCTGCTGTTGTTCCCTTGTTCCATCTTCACCAACATTAAGGAAAGTGAGAGTTAACAATGCATTATTTATTTGGTCCCTCAGGATTTTTACTCTCCTTTTTGTTTAATAAACATCTCTTTTAAGGTACAATTGGCCCTTTCTATAACTGCTTATCCTGTGGGACTTGTGGTATACCTGTAACATGCATTATATTGTAACATGTGAAGAATTGTATCTTATTGGATACATATGCAGGGGCATTATAAGTTTTAATTTGTGTACGTACCCCCATACTTTCCATTATTTTAGATATGTATGTAATCACACAATCAGCCTTTTCAGAACTTAAAGCAAGGGCCCATTGAAACCTTGAACACATGTCAAGGTATGGTGTACATACTTTTGTTTTCCAAGTTCTATAAAATGGAAAATATCCATCTGCAAATGGCATTTCTTTTGGTACTCCTAGGGTTACTACCATCATGTAATGGAATTTGATTGTATAGAGAACATGTAGGACATTTTTTATTATTTCTTTGGCTCGTTGCCAAGGGATAGAATTTTTTCTTTAAATATTTCCCATTAACATGATGTTTTTCATGAAATCAAGGCTTCTAACATATTTCCTACTAATAATTTGTTAATTTCATCATTCCCTTGTGCTATTGAATCAGGCAATTCTGTATGAGACTGAATGTGTGTAACATATGATGGATAATTTCTATATATATTAGCCTATCACAATTGTATAAATAACAAAATTAATTTGGAGTTATCAGATATAAATTCAGAGTCTCTATATGCAAAACGACTCTTTTTGCATACAAGGAGTCAGTAATTATGTTAAGAGATTCAGGATAATCTAATAATACCATAAGAATGGCATACAGTTCTGAGTTTTGAATGATGTATTTGGACTTTTGACCACCTTGTTTATTACATCTTACTTATTACACCTTGTTTATTACATCTAACTTGTAACCTGCCATCCCCATCTTGTCTGCATCAGTATAAATGTTGGTACCTCTGGAATTAGTGTTCTCTTTACAATACATGGAAGAATCCAATTAGTTCTTTTAATACATTATATATCTTTGCTTTTTGAATATTTGTTATTAATTTCACCCAAGTAGTTACTACAAGCTTTTTGTCAGTCCTCACTGATAACCCATAATCACATCATTTCTGGATTTTTAAGAGATACTACAATTTCAGCTAGATCTGTTCCGGACAATTGACATAGCCTTATCCTACCTTTGATAATTAATTCAGAAATCTTTTCTATTTACATCATATTTTTCTTTTGTTTATGAGCTAAAAAAATCAATTCCATAATACTATTTTTCCTTTGCATAAAGAATCCAGTAGGAAAATGAGTCAAGGAAAAATGACAAACACTCAATTCTATCCACATTTACCTCTTGAAGTCTTTGTTCTTCAAGAGTTAGCTCTTCTTCTGCTATGGCTGATAGGCATCTTGGACTGTTAAAATTGGAATCTCCTTGTAATATTTGAAACAAATGACTTAACTCATATGTTCTAAATCCAATTATAGGCCTCACCCAGTTAATATCTCCCATTAATTTTTGAAAATTATTAAGTTTATGCAATTGATCCCAACAGATCTATACCTTTTGTGGTCAAATTGTTTGTTGATTGATTTTATAACCCAGATAACTAAGTGAATCTCCTCTTTGTGTTTTTGTCTGGAGCAATCTGTGACTCCTAGCATGACAGAATTTTGTGTGTAGTTACCATAAAATCTTTATCACAGAATCAGCCCACAGAATGTTATTCAGATAATGATAAATGATAGACCAAGGGAATTGCTTATGAATATTTTCTGATAGTAGTTGCACAAAATACTGACATTAAGTAGAACTATTTGAAATTCTTTGTGGAAGTACTTTCCAATGGTATCTCTTTAGTGGATGGCTATTCAAAGTATGTACTGAGAAAGCAAACCTTTTTCTTCTCATGCAAGGGTAGATGTCCCTCAACAGAAGAATGGATACAAAAAATTTGGTACATTTACACAATGGAGTACTCTTCAGCTATTAAAAACAATGAATATATGAAATTCCTAGGCAAATGGATGGATCTGGAGGGCATCATCCTGAGTGAGGTAATCCAATCACAAAAGAACTCATATAACATGTACTCACTGATATGTGGATATTAGCCCAGAAACCTAGACTACCCAAGATACAATTTACTAAACACATGAAACTCAAGAAGAAGGAAGATCAAAATGTGGACACTTCGCCCCTTCCTAGAATTAAGAACAAAGCACACATTGAAGGGGTTACAGAGATCATGTGTGAAGCTGAATCAAAAGGATGGACCAACCAGTGACTGCGGCTGCAGGGGATCCATCCCAGAATCAGCCACCAAACATAGACATGATTGCATATGCCAGCAAGATAGTGCTGAAAGGGCCCTGATATAGCTGTTTCGTGGGAGACTATACCAGTGCCTGGCAAACATGAAAGAGGATGCTCACATTCAGCTATTAGATGGAGCACAGGACTCCCAAGGAAGGAACTAGAGAAATTACCCAAGGAGCTGAAGGGGTCTTCAACCCTATAGGTGGAAGAATAACATGGACTAACTAGTACCCCCTGAGCTCATGTCTCTAGCTGCATATATATAGAAGAAGATGGCCTAGTTGCCCATCATTGGGAAGAGAGGTCCCTTGGTCATGCAAACTTTATATGCATCAGTACAGGGGAATGCCAGGGCCAAGATGTGGGAGTGAGTGGGTAGGGGAGCAGGGCAGGGATGGGGGAGGGTATAGGGAACTTTCTGGATAACACTTGAAATGTAAATGAAGAAAATATCTAATAAAAATTGGGGGAAAAAAAGAGAATAAGCTATCTTTTGAGTCAATTATATTATAGGCCATGATTTTTGTTGTCAGAGTCCATCCTTGGCATAGAATTGGAGTTCTCAACTGGAAGCAGGGATAGGTGGAAGGTACATAATAAATAAACAAACACAAGCTACATTTTGGGTTCATACTGATAAGCAATTTTTCCAAGACTTAAAGTTTCTCTCTCTTCCCTATCCCTGCTCTCTTTCTCTCTGATTCATTCATTTGCAGATTGAGGCTGCACACACTCTGTGTCCTCCTGCCCACAGTCTGCATCCTCCTGTACACACTCTGCGTCCTCCTGCATACTCTGCTTTTCTCCTGTGCACTTTTCTTTTCTCAGATTCCCACATTGCTACACACCTCTGTGCTTTTCACTCTCTCTTTTCATTCTTCACACACATCTCAAATACATCACACACACACACACACACACACACACACACACACACACACAATCTTTATACATATTTCACATTCTCTCTTCACTTACTCTTCACATACACTTCTCATGTTCTCGACATGCTCTATTACCTTTTTTCTTGCCCCAGTCTTACTGATACTCCAAAAGCAGGTAGAAAAAGAAAGAGAGAGAGACATTGTATAATCATTGCCAAATCAAATCCAAAAGAAAAACCAAATTTCACAAAGAATCAAGAATTACAATTGATCCCCCAAAGTATCAAGCTTCCCCTACTCCTAGGCCTGTGGCGAAAATAATAATAATTGCAAACATCATTATTTAAACTTTAACTTGTTACATATTATACTTCAGATCTCTGAGCTCCAGGGGCAGCTACTTGAATTTTCTTGTGAAGCTCTAATGATAAATGACATGGGCGAGGCTGCCAAGTGGTGGCCAGAAAGAATCAAGTTAACCTTTAACTCAGTAATTCTGCTAGCTTCTGTACATTGCACAAAATGACTCTCCTAAGAGCCCTGGTGTTTTGACTTAGTTTTACTAGGGTAAGATTTTATGTATTCTATGCTTGCTTATCCAGGAAACACTCTTAAATATTGTGCAAAACTTATTTCATAACTTCAATAGATTTTTCTTTTCTTGATGTCCCAGTGTTGGCTCTATTTCATTTTCTAATAATTTCTTCAAACCTTCTTTGTAATTCAAACATTAATCTGGAACTAGCATTGTGCAGTTATTGCATTTTTCCAAGACGAGAACACACAGCATGCACCGGGACCATTAGGACTGTGCCATGTTGTGCCCCATGCCTCAATTTTTTAATTATTTAAGAATCATTACATCAAGGAACATTTAGTTTCTGAGAATTTACCAGAGTAGAAGAAATAAGTAGGAAAGTCAGATATAATAGAATCATTATGCACACCAAGGCCAATTGAAAAGCAGTCATGCACAAATGAAATCTATACAGCCACTGTCCTGGGCTAAGGTTAGGAGAAATGGACACATCTGCTTTTTTTACAAAGAGCTGCCAAACTGAGATGTCTCTATCCTGGACTACTGCAGGCAGTCCCTTATTTCAGATAGCAGGTCCCCTAGAGGGATGTGTCTCCTGCTTCTCAGGGTCCCAGATGCCATTCTTTCCTACAAGGAACTGCCAAGGATTTCTGAGATGTCTCTATCCCTGCCTACTGCTGGCAATCCCTGTCATGTTATGCTCTCTCTAGCATTTTGGTAACAAAGAAAGTCCAGGTTGTAAAGGACCCATTGGTTGAATTATCTTGTGAACTGCTCTTAAATCTGTCATCATCCTCCTCCATTTACCTGACTTCTTTTTTAGAGCAAATACAGGGGGATTGCATGGGCTGGTAGACTCTTCCATATACTGAGCCTCCAGCTGTTCTTGTGCAAGTTGTTCAAGTGCCTGCAACTTTTCTTTTGTTTTGGCCAACTGTTCTTGTCGTAATTGTAGGTTTGATAACTATTTTGGGGGCAAGACTGCTGCGTATGCCTGTAGCGGCCCTTTTTATAAATTTAGAAATTCAATTTGGGATGTTCTATTTTTGACCATGGACACAGCTTGTGATTGTTCGCTATTACCTGTATTAATACTTTCCCCAGGATCTATGATATCACCTCTTATTTCCTCATTTGCTGTCCCTGGAATTGCAAGAATATTAATTTGAGTACCCAATGAATTGTTGTAAAAGATCCCTTTCTCATAAGTTTATGGGTATATCAGCCAAATAAGGTCTCAACTTCCCTGTTTGCCCATCTGGTCTCATGTAGGTAATCTATTGGACACTTTGTTTTATTCATGATAATTTACAAATTCCTATAAATTGTATATAAACCTTCTGAAGTGGCCAATCTGGATTTGAAGACTTTTGGGAAAGCCAACTAACATCAGCTCCTGTATCAACCAACCCTTACATGCTCACACAATTGATTTCTACCATTATTTAGGTCTCTGATCATTGACCATTGTTTGCCAGAACACACATTTCCCAGTCCTCCCAAATCCCCTTGTTCATTCAATGGGAGCAGCATTCATTACCCTTGGTATAAGAAATAACAATTAAGCAGTCCTATCCCTTGCTTCAATTTGCATCTCCTTTTACACATTTTCCATGATTTTTATTTCTTCCTTGCTATCCCCATCTTCTACACCTGTATAGACAATATATCCTTGAGACGTGAATCCACTTCTTCCAAAGATTATTCCCACTGTCTCTGAAGGTAAGGGATCATATTTACCAGTGGTCAACTTAAAACATTCAACTTTTAGGGATAATGTAAGGATCTGTAGTCAGATCCAAAGCTGCACTTCCTTCTGTAGCATTTAAAAGATCATAAATATCTAATTTTCTTGCCTGGCTTGGTATCTCATGACTGACCAAACAACAAAACAAGAACAAGAACAAAAACAAAAACAAAAACAAAAACAACTCATATTGTTTGCTGTGAGGCCTCAAGCTGACAGGTTCCCCATTTCATTTCCCGATGGCAAAAGGTAACCTTGCATGTCTTAGACCAGCCATCTTTTGACCAATGTTTGCCCTTTCCACAGGCTGCAATAGCCTGGAATCCTTTCTGGCTCATAATAACCAGAACCTGCTAGTTCTTCTTTATGATTATCATATTCTCTAGATTGATATACCTGTTCCTTTGAAATCTGGATCTTTTAGCCTTACAATCTTTGGAAAAGATCAAATTGATCGCAAATAAAACAGCGAGCATTTTGCTTTATGATATTTCTAGCCACAATTTGCCCTATGATATTTGCATTAAAGTCTTGAAAACCAGTACCAGTTGTTTCTCTGATCCATTCATCTTTAGGGGCTCCACGTGCTTTCAGTGGTCTAATTACTCTTACATTTGCTCTTTGCATTCCCTAAGGCCAATATATCTATCAAGGTCTGTCTATTTTCAGGGTCTAATATGTATCTAACTCAACCTCAGTAAGAACTCTGTAAAAGCTTCTCCAGAATCCTGTATTATTTTGGTAAAAGAGGTTGATTATTTTTTTCAGGCTCTTTAACTAAATCCCAAGCTCTTAAAGCAGCAACATGACATTGTTCAATTACACCATCATCAAATTGGATTTGTTCCTGTAAGTTCGCATAATGCCCTTCACCAAGGAGGTGGTTTTTAGTAACATCTATTCTCCTTGCTAAATTACACTGCACTAGTTTTATAGCTTCATGCCTCCACCAAGACAACCATTGTAATTGTTGACCAGCTTGTAGAACAGCTGACACCTATCCCTTCCAGTCTTGCAGCATCACCCTGTGCTATGTAGCCCAGTGATTTAGCATTTTATGTCAAAGTTGAATGTAAGCCATACAAAACAACAGATTTTTAAAAATGCTTTACATCTAGCATTTCTATTGGTAGCTGGGTCAGTTCTTTACAGACAGGACTAACATCAGCAGCAGGCATATGCTGCACAAAGACTGGGAAAGCTGAAGTTGCCTGAATAGACCCAGGCAAATCCTATAGTGCTTCACTTGGTTGTACATTAGCCTTTTGAGCCTGTGCTGCGTCCTGCTCTTCCTGGCCCCTTGTCTCACTGGTACCTGGTAGAGTATGTGGAGCAGGGCCAGGCAGGACTTTACCTTACTGCCTATTTTTTTTTATTTAATCATTTTTTTAATCAGATATTTTCTTTATTTACATTTCAAATGCTATTCTGAAAGTTTCCTATACCCCCCCCCCTGCCCTGCTCCCCTACCTACCCACTCCCACTTCTTGGCCCTGGCGTTCCCCTGTACTGGGGCATATAAGAATACCCAAGATACTATTTGCAAAACACAAGAAAATCAAGAACAACGAAGACCAAAGTGTGGATACTTCATTCCTCCTTTGAATAGGGAACAAAACACCCATGGGAGGAGTTATAGAGACAAAGTTTGGAGCTAAGAGGAAAGGATGGATCATCCAGAGACTACCCCACCCGGGGATCCATACCATAATCAACCACCAAACCCAGACACTATTGCATATGCCAGCAAGATTTTCCAGCCTATTTTTTTTTACCCTTTTTCATAGTGTGGTACATTCCCATTCTCATTCATCAAACCTGTACTCTGTTCTCCCCATGGCTCTTTTGCTTTCCAAGCATTTTGATTTCTAGATTCAAACTCTCTACATTCATAGGCAACTCTGCAATCTTTGCTAGCAGAAGAGAATTGAGTGAACCTTCTGAGTTTTCAAGTTTCCCTCAAAACTTTCTCAGAATAGTATATGTGAACACTTGGTAGCAAAACCAGATAACCCCCTCTGGGAGCACAGTAGACCATCCAGTTGCAGTAGCTGCCATTCTGCCAACTTTCTTAAGTGACATTACTAACCCCTCACAATCTACAGTTTCCTCTACCATATTAGAAGCTGAGTTACCCATTATGTCTAAACCATGTTGGGTGCTACCTGTAGGTTTTTTTTTTTTTTTTGCAACCTATTTTGCAAACTACTTTTATTAAGGGTTCAACTTCTCTAGCCCACTACCCAGCTGAGGTAGTGGAAGAGAAAAGTTATTAGGATACGGAGGAAATGGACCTGTACAGCGACAGTTCTTTGGGGTAAGCTCGATCTTCTTGGGCAGCAGTTCAGTCCCATAGCAAACACCAAACACAACTTAGCAGATGAAGACAAGTCCTCTAGGCAGTTCAAAACAGCAGCTACCAGACACCAGGAGACTGTAGTTCAATCCTGAACAAACCACCAGTCTTGCCAACTGGCCTGAGACAAGGCTGCAGAAACAGCAAGCTGCCACAGGAACCTCACAAGCAGCTCTCAGGTGAGCTTTCCTCAATGGTAGCATTATCATTAGTTGAGCTCAGCAACACTATGTAAGGCAAACCAATACATGCATGTCTTTAGTGAAGCATAGCGAGATGGAACAAGCCAAAGGTCAGTGCCCATCTCCCACTGTCTTTGGGGTCATATGTATACTACTTCATCAAGATTTCTTTCATGTGTCTGCTATATCCAAACATCCTGCCACCTGTGTCTACTTCAGGAAAGCAGTCTTTTCTGTGCTTTTAGCAAGACATCCTTTCACCTGCGTGCCCCAGCATTTGGCATAAGTAACTTTCCAAAAGAACTAGAGGTTCCCACTTCTCAAAATCTCCTTACTTTTTAACTATGTGTGGCAGTGCTATGCTTTATATATGTTCTGCTATGTGATAGATCTTTTACCCATATGGATCCTGAATCCTTAAAAATCTCATATCGCTAACTTCAGAAATGAAGGGAGTATTTGAGTGTCTCCCGTTTGGCATGCTCATGTTTTCAACTGCCTCACGGCATCAAACCGCAGAAAACAGCCTTTCTTTTTCTTTCAAAAGTGGAAGTCACTGGGAGACTATAAGCAGCTAGGTGATAGACAAGTCAGAGATGAGAATACCATAGCTTTGAAAAAAAATTTAAGAATATCTAAGTTGTCTGCAGGCCCCAGCAAGAGGAAGTACCTTCAAGGGAAGGGATGGTAAATGGACAACACAGTCATTTTTCTCCAATCCAGGATGTAATTTTGATTCGTAGACACACTATGCATAGAGATTTTGGGTTGTTAAAGTATGCTTAAATCAAACCACACAAGTAGTTTAAGAGTCTACATCCAAAAGGCAAAAAAGATATTGGAGATATCTAAGAAACATTATTTGTTACTCCAGGTGGTTCTTAATTTAGTAGTTTATCAATAGAAAGCCTCAAATTATTTGTATGCTTTTAAACAGTTTAAAATGAAAGGACCTTAATTTGTCTGTGTTTACAATTCAATTGCAAACAAGGGCAGGACAGTTTTAGGAGTATTAGGGAATTTTCTAGGGAGCTAAGAGACAAAAGCTTTTCTCTCTTGTCCTATCTCCCTCAGCTATAAACTGAAAATCTCAGATCTATTCTAACAATCAAAATAGTATTTTTAAGTTGATGAAGTTGTTTGCACATTTCTTTTTTTTCTTTCAATTTTTGTTAGATATTTTCTTCATTTACATTTCAAATGCTATCCCGAAAGTCCCCTAAACCCTCCCCCATCCCCCGCCCTGCTCTCCTATCCACCCCCTCCCACATCTTGGACATGGCGTTCCCCTGTACTGGGGCATATAAAGTTTGCATGACCAAGGGGCCTCTCTTCCCAATGATGGCCAACTAGGCCATCTTTTGCTACATATGCAGCTAGAGACACGAGCTCTGGGGGTACTGGTTACTTCATATTGTTCTTCCACCTATAGGGTTGGAGACCCCTTCAGCTTCTTGGGTACTTTCTCTAGCTCCTCCCTTGGGAACCCTGTGTTCCATCTAATAGCTGACTGTGAGCATCCACTTCTGTGTTTGCCAGGCACTGGCATAGCCTCACGCGAGACAGCTATATCAGGGTCCTTTCAGCAATATCTTGCTGGTGTATGCAATAGTGTCTGCGTTTGGTGCACATTTCTTTTTATTTCATCAGATTTTCAAGGGAAATTTAAGAACTCTAGCAAACATTCACTACTATCACAAAGCTAACTTTTATAATAATCTTTCTAAGATTATGTTATCAATGTGGATAAATGTAATTATAAGTGAATATAGCTAATTTTTCTGAAAACTTTAAAAGGTAGTACTCTTGTATGTTAGTAAAGAAATAATATAAGCAGAAAATATCATTTTCAACATATATATTTTATGGCTCTAGTCATGGCAGTGTCATATATAAGTCATGATTTACTCTCATTATACCACAGTTTATTCTATTTTTATGCTAGCCATAACCTTAAAAAAAGTTTATGTCTTTATAAAATTTTTATTAAGATTTCTGATACATTTATTTATTTCTTGGCAAAATATGTACGGCACAGATACTCAATATGAGGGTGGCTAATGCTAACCTTATCTTCATAAACTGGAAACATTTAGTGGGAGGGAGTTTGCTCATGCCTGTGGGGGGATTGATCTACCTATCTTATTTATGCTACCTGAGGTAAGAAGACACACCAACCCTGTCTGTGATTCTGGCTGGTATGCACAGAGAATGGAGGTGAGGGGAAGCATGCGTCCATTCTTTCTGCCTTTTTGGAAATTGTTAGTGTGATGTGAAATCCACTTCCCACTGATGCTGCTTTGACTTCCCCTGTCATGATAAACAATATGCTGAGCTATGAGCCAGAATAAAATGTCCCTTAACGTGCTTTGGTCAGCAATGGGAATAGTAGTTAAAACAGCTTTCTGGCCCAGACTTCTTTAGTATTAAGTTTAATGGTAATTTTTAATCTCTTTCTTGGCTGAAAAAACAGATAACATTATCTCACAAAGACAGATACATTAATTAACTAACCTCTTTCAGAAAAACAAAGTATTATGCCAAGTAAAAGAAGTCTTCCTCCCATTTATTAAATCATTAAGTCACCAATGGTAAGGCAAATAGCCTTTGCTTTCTTTGATCATATTTATCCTGTAATTCTATGATTTTTACATTTTTCTTACCCTTTTATACAGGGATCAGATGCCACTTTCAAAATACAAAATGACTTGACAAACTTGAACTGTCTGACTGGTCCTGTGGATCGTTAAGAATGAGGCACATAAAACCAAACTTAACCAGTGATGAGATAGAGGACAGGCACCTCAAGATATCTTTAAATGAGACTTGGTAAAACCATGTTTCCTTCTCAAGTATCTCATTTCTCAACCTACTCTCTTTGTCCATCCATTTCTCATGTCCTTCTGTCCTGCTGCTGCTTCCACAGAGCTGTGACTTGAATCTCACCTTGCCTCTTAATTCTCTATCAAGAATCTCATCCTGATATAGTAACCCTGCTTTTATATATATATATCTTTCTCCCATCTTCTTGATGGCTCTAGATGATGTCTCCTGAGCAGGACCTAGCATGTAATGATCAGGACTATTTGCCCTTTCTTTCCTCTTTGATACCCTCAGCCATGCTGTGTAATCAATTCTGCTCTACTCAGGTGACTCCTGTGGTTAATTTTGCATAAATTTCTCAAATGCTGAGTCATGGAACTACATTATCCTGAATCTCACTTATTATTTTCACACTTACTGACTTTAGAATAGAGACATATTATCAATGCACACTTCAGTTGGGTTCCTAATATGAATTTTAATTACTCCCTCATTAATTCTTGCTATTAATTCTCCCAATTAAAAATTCCAATTTTAATAAGACTTTTAATGAGCAAAAGATGAATTCTGTGTATGATGTCCTTTCAAGGTTAATATTCCTTAACCACTTGTAATTGTTATTTATATTTATGCATTTATTTTTTGTGTTTTTGTTTTTAGTGCTCTTCTAGAGATTTCAATTATTTTTAATTTTTTAAAAAAATTTTTAGTTAGATATTTTCTCCATTTTCATTTCAAATGTTATCCTAAACGTCCCCTATGCCCTCCCCCCACCATGCTCCACAAACCACCCACTCCTGCTTCCTGGCCCTAGCATTCTACTGTACTGAGGCATATAATCTTCTTAAAACTAAGGGCCTCTCCTCCCAATGATGACCGGCTAGGCCATCATCGACTACATATGCAGCTAGAGGCACTAGCTCTGGGGGTACTGGTTAGTTCATATTGTTGTTCCTCTTAAAGGGTTTCAAACCTCTTCAGCTCCTGCGGTACTTTCTCTAGCTTCTACATTGGGGCCCTGTGTTCTATCCAATAGATGACTGTGAGCATCCACTTCTGTATTTGCCAGGCACTGGCATAGCCACACAAGAGACAGCTATATCAGGGTCCTGTCAGCAAAATCTTGCTGGCATATGCAATAGTGTCTGGGTTTGGTGGCTGTTTATGGGATGGATCCCCAGGTGGGGCAGTCTCTGGATGGTCCTTCCTTTCATCTAAGCTCCAAACTCTGTCTTTGTAACTCCCTCCATGGGTATTTTGTTCCCCATTCCAAGGAGGATCAAAGTATCCACACTTTGGTCTTTCTTCTTCTTGAGTTTCATGTGTTTTGCAAGTAGTATCTTGGGTATTCTAAGTTTCTGGGCTAATATCCACTTAGTGAGTGCATATCATGGGAGTTCTTTTGTGATTGGGTTACCTCACTCAGGATGTTATCCTCCAGATCCATCCATTTGCCTAAGAATTTCATGAATTCAACATTTTAGTAGTACTCCACTATGTAAATATACCATATTTTCTGTATCCATTCCTCTGTTGAGGGACATCTGGGTTCTTTCCAGATTCTGGCTATTATAAATAAGGCTGCTGTGAACACAGTGGAGCATGTGTCCTTATTACAAATTGGGATATCTTCTGGGTATATGTCCAGAAGAGGTATTACTGGATCCTCCAGTAGTAATATGTCCAATTTTCTGTGGAACCACCAGACTGATTTCCAGAATGGTTGTGCCAGCTTGCAATACCACCAGAAATGACACGAGAGGGTGTGTAGAATCTGAATGTAATGTTTCAAGTTGAGCATCAAACTTTTTATACACGGGTGTGGTGGCGCACACCTTTAATCCCAGCACTTGGGAGGCAGAGGCAGGTGGATTTCTGAGTTCAAGGCCAGCCTGGTTACAAAGTGAGTTCCAGGATAGCCAGGGCTAAAGAAAAACCCTGTCTCGAAAAACAAACAAACAAACAAAAAAAAAAAAAAAACTTTTTATACAGAAGATTAACAAGAAACCAGGTGAGATACATCTGCAGAGTTACAGTGACACAATACAAAAGGATTGTATACATCAAAAGATGGTGGGGACCAGGCCACTGCTGCAGTTGCCACTAAGAATGGAGCCAGGTGTAATGCTAGTCTGTTGTTCAGCCCACCACCAGGGGATCTTAATAAAATGCCTGATTATGCTGTTTCTTTGTGCCTAGTGAAGAAACCTGTCTGGGGATTCTCTGACTCTTTCATGGTAAGCCCACCTATTCTCTAGGCCATTGTGTATTTCTTTGTTTTGGTGGCGACTCTGCAGACTACCTACCTCCATTCTTTGTAATGCCTAAATAGTTTCACCATCTCTAGAATGTTGTCAAATAGGTTACCTTCTCACTGAATTCAAGGATTTTCTAGGACATTGGAACACTGGTGAAGGCTTAGCTATGTCAGAATTCAATCTATAAAATAATACTGAAAGAGAGCATGTGGATCCATACAGGAGACTAACGCGGGGATAGGGTATGAGTATATGGGTTATGAGGATGCCTGGTTCCAGGAGGATGAGTTTCCTTGAAACTCTGCCTCATGAGTGCTTCCAGGCCTCTCGGCCTGCCAAGCAGACTTCACTGGAGTGTGTGTAGCATTCTTCAGTTTTTCTATTTCCATTTTTAGATCTTAGATGGTTTTGTTCATTTCCTTCACCTGTTTGATTGTGTTTTCCTGTAATTCTTTAAGGGATTTTTATGTTTTCTCTTTAAGCACTTCTACCTGTTTACCTGTGTTCTCCTGTATTTCTTTAAGGGAGTTATTTATGTCCTTCTTAAAGTCCTCTATCTTCATCATGTGAAGTGATTTTAGATCTGAGTCTTGCTTTTCTGTTGTGATGGTGTATCCAGGACTTGTTTTGGTGAGAGAATTGGGCTCTGATGATGCCATGTAATCTTGGTTTTTGTTGCTTTTGTTCTTATGCTTGCCCACCACCTGAATATCTATAGTGATACCTGTCCTTCCTGTAATCCTGGTTATGTCAGAACTCCTCATAGTCCGGCTGTCTCTGTGGTCATGTGATTCCAGGATCTTGCAATCCTGAGATTCTTGGTGTGTCAGAGTTCCTGAGAGTCAAGCTGTCTCTGGAACCCTGAGATCCTGGTGTGACCAAGCTCCTGGGATCCTGGGATCCTGGGATCCTGGGATCCTGGATGTGTTAAAATACCTGGGATTTGAACCTTCTCTGGGTGTTATAGGCCTGGCTGCAGAGTTTGTGCCCATGGTAAACCAGCACAGACTGAAAGGAACCAGAACCACTGGTCAGGTGGTGTTCCTGTGCCCCTGGATCCTGCTGGTCTCAGTTACTTCCAGTAGTGTTGGAATAGATGTGTCCTACTCACCCCTGATTCTAAGATCCTGAGCATGATAGAGCAGCTGTGAGTGGATCCTCCTCTGAGTGCTGTGAAACTGGCTGCAGAGTTCCCACCTAACTTAAACCTGTGCAGAATGGAAAGTGGAGCTGGGCATTTCAATGTTCTTTGTTCTTTGTACTTTGACTAGTTGAAGGACTTGTGTTAAACACTATCCGGAATGAGAGTTGAGAGATGGATTAATCTATTCTCATTGGATCTCTGCCCCTTTCACTGTCCGTGTGTGTTACATTCATTTTTTTTTCAATCATAAAGTTAAACGAAAGAACATATCTTCCAGTTATATAGGATTAGAGTGGAATTTGGTGTTTAGTGAGTTGCAGAGTACAAAGGATCATTGAAGTGTTAGAATTTACTGCAGGGCAGCATTATCAGCTTTTATTTTACAATGAAAATTTCAGTTCAATAGTACAGACAAAATTATACTATCTCTTTAATATGAAGATAAAACAGCATGGAAGTAGATCTAAACTAAAAGGACAGTATCAAACTTGGTGACATTTAAGATTTTCTCTTGAAATTAGTTTGCCTCTAGAAAACTCTGAAGGGAATATTATTGATGACTTTCTAATTTGTAATGTCATA
Source organism: Mus minutoides (assembly GCA_902729485.2). Lineage (NCBI taxonomy): Eukaryota > Metazoa > Chordata > Mammalia > Rodentia > Muridae > Mus > Mus minutoides. Next base: position 189,010 of record LR750099.1, on the reverse strand, counting down.
TACCTTTTGTTGTATAAGCAAATTTTTAGGTAGATTTTTAGAGAAGTTTCCTTTCAAATAGTGAATAGATCTTGTGGCATAAAGTTGGCAAGTAACCATTTAAAAGTCAATTGAGGGTCTATCTATCTTATTGATTTTCTCAAAGAACCAGCTCCTGATTTTGATGATTCTGAGTATAGTTCTTCTTGTTTCCATTTGGTTGATTTCAGCCCTGAGTTTGATTATTTCTTTAGGGGTTATGGGACTAATTAGATGGTTTATCTGATCCTGATTTATGTTTGGTACCTGGTATCTACCTAGAAAATTGTACATTTCATCCATATTTTCCAGTTTTGTTGAGTATAGGCTTTTGTAATAGGATCTGAGGATCTTTTGTATTTCCTCAGTTTCTGTTGTTATGTTTCCCCTTTCGTTTCTGAATTCTCAATTGGGGAACACTGAATGGATGAGAAGGACCTAAAGAAATGTTCAACATCCCTAGTCATCAGGGAATTACAAATCAAAACAACTCAGAGATGCCACCTCCCACAAGTCAAAATGGCTAAGATCAAAAACTCAGGTGACAGCAGATTTTTGTGAGAATGAGGAGAAAGAGGAACAGTCCTCCATTGCTGGTGGGATTGCCCAAGAATTTCATGAATTCATTGTTTGAACTGTTGAGAGTACTCCATTGTGTAAATGTACCACATATTCTGTATGCATTCCCCTGTTGAGGGACATCTGGGTTCTTTCCAGCTTCTAGCTATTATAAATAAGGCTGCTATGAGCATAGTGGAGCATGTGTCCTTATTACAAGTTGGAAAATCTTCTGGGTATATGCCCAGGAAAGGAATTGCTGGATCTTCTGGTAGTACTATGTCCAATTTTCTGAGGAACTGCCAAACTGATTTCCAGAATGGTTGTACCAGCTTGCAATTCCACCAACAATAAAAGAGTGTTCTTCTTTGTCCACATCCTCACCAGCATCTGCTGTCACCTGAATTTTTTATCTTAGCCATTCTGACTGGTGTAAGGTGGAATCTCAGGGTTGTTTTGATTTGCATTTCCCTGATGATTAAGGATGTTGAACATTTTTTCAGGTGCTTCTCAGCCCTTCGGTATTCCTCAGTTGATAATTCTTTGTTTAGCTTTGCACTCCATTTTTAATAGGGTTATTTGATTTTCTGGAGTCAATCTTCTTGAGTTCTTTACATATATTGGATATCATTCCCCTATCAGATTTAGGATTCGTAAAGATCTTTTCCCAATTTACAGTGTCTTTTGCCTCACAGAAGCTTTGCAATTTTATGAGGTCCCAATTTTTCACATCTCATGTGTATTTCGCTCTATCTTTCTACCTGTAGAAGAGTAATTATTATCCTAACAATAATAAGAACACATTAAGGAGGTTGGATTAGGTTAGTGCATGGCTTTGATCCCATCACTTAATTAGTGTTACATCAGTGAATAGATACATCAGTATCGATGAAGATAGAGTTAATGGATTTTGTTTTACTTCATCACCTCATTGTGTGTTTCAAATCCCAATCCTCTCTTCTCTCCAACCCAGATGCTTACATAGTCTGTGAAATTGCCAGTGCTTCTACTTTTAGGAAGTGCAGACTATAGATTAAAGTACAGACCAAATCATTTTTATAAATAAAACTATTATTTGTTCAATAATAATATTTAATTGTTATTTCGAGACTCCTTAGATTGGAGGAATTCTTTATTATATTGTATGGGCCTCAATCAGGACCCAGGTGCACTAAAACTTGCCATATAGTATTATGTTTAAACTGTTCATCATTGAATAAGCAAAACATTTAAAATTCGCATGACCCTTTACACGACTAGTTTGAGGATCTGAAAAAAAGAAAGAAATAAAGAGGTTAGAAAGGAATTTAATACAGAAAAGAGGAGGGAGAGGGGGATGCAACTTCAAGAGTATCTGGTAGATAGTATAATTTTTGGCTTTGCAGGTTCTGACAGGAAGGATAGAAAAGAAGAAAGGGGAAATTTAAGGACATTACGCCTCAAAGCTAACAAGAAAATGCATATATAATTGGACTTCAGCAACAGAAAAGGTTTAAAAACTTTGTAAATTAAAAGAAATATGTAAGTTATCAAAATGATGAAGTATCAAAGAACACAATGACTAGAATAGACTCAAAACTTCCTCAGTTCCAGATGGTATTTATTTGTCCCTCCTTCACTAGGTGTCAGAAAATTGTTTGCAGTGTGCAGTGCCTTCTAAAATGCTGCTTTTCTTAGTGAGTAAAAAATATCCTTGTCTTTAGGTCCTACAGGCCCAGGCCCAGGCCCAGGAGGACAAGTCATTGCACAGAAAGACTGCTACACCCAGCAGAGAGTCCCCAAGTGCAGAAAAGTTCTCTGAAAATATCTGATGTTCAACAGACACTTATTGATTAAGTGGTTTTCCTGAGAGTGGATAACAACATGAAGATCTCAAAAAGGGAACCAATTTTGCTGAGGGTTAAGTCTTTTAGAGAAGCTGAATTCTATTTCTATTAACTCTATTGATTTGTCTGGAAGAGGCAAAACAATAAAACAAATCTTACTTCTTTACTATCTATCTTACTGGCAGGAGAGAAGAGGATAAAATCATGATACAAAATTCACTTAGATCAAATCTTGGTGACTCAGAATATGAGGTTGTCTGCTCCCTCATAACTGTGAAGTTGTCTGTGCACATCTGTAACCAACAATGGATCCTCCAGATTAATTAGCATAAGAGATCTTACAACATGTTCTAGAAGTGTAGTTCTTAACAAATGTACCAGTTTTGAAGGAACCGGAGTCCTTAATATTCTTAGGAAGATGACATAGTTCTCATCCTTGATATGTTTATTTCTATGGAATTTTCTTCAAGTCATATCTTGTGATGTTTGTTATTTTTAGGTGGAATACCTGTACCACTATTAGAATGGATCAGTTGGGAAAATCACTTGTCATGAAAGCTTGATTACCAGAGTTTGATTCCTGGGACCCCTCAGTCGAAGGACAGAGCTTATTCCCATATTCAATGCAAGTATGCTATAGCACACATGGGTCTGTATTCACATATGATTCACCACTACCACCACTACCACCACCACACCACCACTACCATCACCACTACCACCACACCACCACCATCACTACTACAACTACCACCACCACACCACCATCAACACTACCACTACCACCACACCACCACCATCACCACTACCACCACCACCATCACTACAACAGCACCACCATCATCACCACTACCACTACCACCACCACACTACCTCCACCACCACTATCATCACACACACACCACCACCACCACTACCACCACACCACCACCACACCACCATCACCACCATCACCACTACCACTACCACCACCATTACCATCATACCACCACCACACCACCATCACCACCATCACTACTACCATCACCACTACTACCACCTCTACCACACCACCACCATCCTCATTACCATAGATGTTCTTTACTGCATGAACAAGCCAGTTTGAAGACAAAATATGATAATATATATTGCATCGAGGGAATTACATAAAAATTCTTTTGTAAACTGTAAAGCCTGCAAACATTAAAATACTGAAAAATAAATACAATGGATTGAGTTCACAAAATGCTAGATCCTATGATTTGAGACTCAGGAAATTAGCATTTCAATCATGTTCTGCAATTACTTTGTCATATAATTAGATCAGCATTGAACTCATATAATTTTCAGCTTTCCTCATTAGTAAGAAATTTGCTTTATCAATCTCTATGTTGGAATCTTCTCTCGTCATGTTAAAAGTTGTAATTTTATATTAAATTCTAACTGGGTTTTTACATTGTAGTCAATTGTATAGTATATCTTTCAAATTTCTTTTAAATTAAATTTCCTGTAGGCTCATTATATTTTATGTATCTTTTAATATTTTAAAAATTAATTCATTTTAAAATGTATATATGTATATCTTAATGCATGCATGTGGTACACATGCATGCAGGTACCCATGGAGGCTAGAAGAAAATATCAGAGTCTTGAGAACTGCACTTATAAGATAATGTGAGCGCCTTGATTAAGATGTTGGGAGCCAGGCATAGTTCATCGGAAAGGACACGATGCAGTTTTAGTTGCTAAGCCTCCTCTCCAGTGCCCCCAGTTTTATTTTTTATTTATTAATCAGAGAAGAAGATTAATAGTATTATTTTTAGTTAAAAATAAAGCATGTATGAATTATACAAACCTGGTGCAGAATCAAGGATACAGAATGGAAAAGGGTTTTTTTGGGTTTTTTTTGGCCAGTTATTGCTTATTGCTTATTACTTTCTTGAACATTGACCCCATTTAAATGCTTTATATATAAGAGAATTGACTGACATATCTGTAACCAACACGATGATCCCAGAGAAAACTTTTAATCATAAATGTCAATAGCAAGGCAAATTAAGATTTAGAAGAAAGTGAAGGAGAATTTGTGACTTTCCAAATGACTAAAAGTGCAAGTATGTGGTAAATAAAGCAGACTTTTTTTTTCATTATAGTTTTACTCATCAAGAGGGAGCTTGTATATTAACAAAAATTTTTGACACTAACATTGCCTTTAAGTGTTTCAAAGTGAATGATAAAATACGACTAACTCATCGTGATTTAGACTTTAATTTCTATGTACTGTGTGAAGTTGATTAACAGTCATCAGACATTTTCAGGTTCCTAAACATATTAGACAACTTTATTCAGTGTCTTTAAAAAGCAGATTCTTTATTGGCTAGAAATTCAAATCCAAAAGAAAATAATGTAAATGTAATGAAATATTTTTAGAGATCTCATTTATCATGATACCCACTTAGTCAAATATTCTTTGCTTTTCTTCATGAATCTATCAGGCATTCATCCCCATAAAATTACAAAGCTAAGCAGCTGCATTCATCAGAACTGAACATTCATCAGAAAGAACAAATCACATATTTATGTGGCATTGAAATGATATAATTTCACATCTGTGTCCACATTACTGCCATCAGATCTTTTGGTGCTTTTTCATTTTAGGAACTGGAGCCTAGCTGCAAGGGTATTGTAATATGTCTCATATACTCATGTGCTCTTTTGATTACTATACAGGACAACTAAGGTTTCCTAGAACTGCTTTACAGAATATTAAAAACCACCCATTGCTGAGCTCGGAGAAATTGGTTTAAAAATCTCCAAAGTTATGACAAGAAGGGTCAGCTCAGTCACGTGAATGCACATCAGAGGCTGGATCTAGGGTAATAGAATCACTACCTGTGAGCTCTATCATTCTAAGTTCTTTTGTTATAGAAAGATAAATCCATTTGGGATTCTGCCAAATTTCAGATATTAGAATCCTGACTCCTAGTACCTGAGATATTGGTGTATTGGAAAAGACAGGGTCTTTAAAAGATTATACAGGGAGGATATGAATGAACTGTTAAGGAGTCAGAAGCAGGCACACACACACACACACACACACACACACACACACACACACACGTTCAACCATGAAAAAAAATACATCAACCAATCAACTCTGCTGACACAGTGTCCTCGGCCAAGCACAAGGCAATGAATTCCTCCCACATAAACTTGTCAAAATATAACGCTTTCTTGTAACTTTTTAGTAAACTAATATAGATGAAACTCTAGATCACTGAAAAAAAAAAAACAGACATGTTTGTATATTTTGGTTCATTGTAAACTTAAAATTTTGAAACACTGTTAGCATATACATGGAACCAGCCTAATTTTCAATGGTTGAGTTATCATAATCCTTATTTTAAAATCATAGGGTATGGGGAACTTTCGGGATAGCATTTGAAATGTAAATTAAGAAACTATCTAAAAAAAAAAAAAAAAAAAAAAAAAAAAAAAAAAAAAAAAAAAAAAAAAAAAGATCATAGCCAGCCAGGCATGGTGGTACATGCCTTTAATCCCAGCACTTGGGAGGCAGAGGCAGGCAGATTTTTGAGTTCAAGGCCATCCTGGTCTACAAAGTGAGTTCCAGGACAGCCAGGGCTATACAGAGAAACCCTGTCTCCAAAAAAACTAACTAACTAACTAACTAAATAAATAAATAAATAAATAAATAAATAAATAAAAAATCATAGCCATTGTAACTCTCATGCACAATGTAGTAAACTGTACATTTTGATCACCATAATTTTCAAAAACTTATTGGTATTAGGGAAAGGTAGATCTGTAGTAATGGCTGAATTTGAATAAGGAAAAATGATTAAAAATGAATTATACCTGTAATCCTTCTAACAAAGAAAAGTTACTGAATTAAGATGCTTAGGTGACAGCAGATGCTGCTGAGGCTGTCGAGGAAGAGGAACAGTCCTCCATTGTTGGTGGGATTGCAAACTGGTACAACCACTCTGGAAATCAGTTTGGTGATTCCTCAGAAAATTGAACATAGTATTACCTATATTCATAGCAGCCTAAGGACATCTCAGCTGGAAAGAGCTGAGATGTCCTTCAATAGAGGAAAGGATAGAGAAAATGTGGTACATTTACACAATGGAATACTACTCAGCTATTAAAAACAATGAGTTTATGAAATTCTTAGACAAATGGATGAATCTGGAGGATATCATTCTGAGTGAGGTAACACAATAACAAAAGAACGCACTTGATATGCACTCACTGATAAGTGGATATTAGCCCAGAAACTTGGAATACCCAGGATACAATTTGCAAAACACCTGAAACTCAAGAAGAAGGAAGACCGAAGTGTGGATATTTCTGCCCTTCTTAGAAGGGGGAAAATACCCATGGAAGGAGTTACAGAGACAGAGTATAGAGCAGAGACTGAAGGAAGGACCATCCAGAGACTGCCCCACCTGGGGATCCATCACATAAACAATCACCAAAACCAGAAACTATTGCAGATACCAACAAGATCTTGCTGACAGGAGCCTGATATAGCTGTCTCTTGTGAGGCTGTGCCAGTGCCTAACAAAAACAGAAGTGGATGCTCACAGCCATCCATTGGACAGAGCACAGGTTCCTCAATGAAGGAGCTAGAGAAAGTATCCAAGGAGCTGAAGGGGTTTTCAGCCCCATAGGAGGAACTACAATATGAACCAACCATTATTTCCAGAGCTCCCTGGGACTAAATCACCAACCAAAGAAAACACATGGTGAGACTCATGGCTCTTGCTGCATATGAAGCAGAGCATGGCCTAGTTGGTCATCAATAGGAGGAGAGGTCCTTGATCCTTGTGAAGGTTATATGCCCCAGTATAGGGGACTGCCAGGGCCAGGAATGGGAGTGGGTGGGTTGGTGAGCAGGGGGAGGGGGAAAGGGGTGGGGGGGTTTCAGAGGGGAAACTAGGAAAGGGGATAGCATTTAGAATGTAAATAAAAAATATCTAATTAAAAAAAAGATGCTGGGTGGTTATACTATCTGAATGTCCTCTGTGGTCCCATACTATTGGTTATTAACATATTGCTACCATGGGCACCAGATCATCTTAGAGAGATGCTTATCATTTAACTTCATATCTTGTCCTCTGGCTTTTCAGATTGATGAGCCATCAATCAAATCATCATAGATTCTTGTATTCAAGGGCATATAATTAGAAATGGCTCCATACTGAGAGATATTACATGCTCCACAAACCCAAAAGGAATGCATAATGAGACAATTAACCTCTCACCAGATAGTTTTGCTCCTTGGGCAATCATTTTATCAGTATAATAATAATTATATTAAAATAGTATAAAATCTAAATATGATTTCTGACATATAAGAACTAATGTTTAGCACACTACATTTACTAAATTCTTTATTAGGAACAAAAACTTTATTAAATATAACACTAGCTGTGTATCAAGTAAATAATTACTTACATTGCATATATTGTAAAAAGAGACATTAACCTTTTCACTTATCTCAAAAATATTTATGGACCTCATTTTAGTTATTAGACACATATGTGGGACCACCTGCCATATTTCAATCAAAATGTACAACACCACTGAAGTCTTGTTTGCAGAAGGCTGTGGATGATCATTTCCAAATTTGCACAGTTGTTGACAGAGTTCAAATCCCCTTACCTGGAGAGAACTAGAACTGGAGTCAGAGTTCAACTCACTTTGCGTGAAGTTTTTCTTGGGTCCCTTACAACCAAACCCATTATGTCAGAGTCACTTGATTCCTCAGAGTTGATAGAGCTGTAAAAATGTTTTCTTGCATAATAGAAAGTTCAATCTGATAAATATCTCAAGGGAAATCCTACCCATTTGTCATCTTGCTTGTCTAAAGGAAGATGTTACTCTGCAGTGAAAGTCTACTAAGCCCTGAAACTCCTTAGAAGTTACTTTTCGTTGCCTGATATATGTTTAAGCCCCAAAGTTGGGATACTGAATCAGAAAGGAAAGAAGTCCAGCCCCCGAACCTGGGCAACACTGTGAGACCCACCTATACCCTCACCACACACACACACACACACACACACACACACACACACACAAATGCAGTCATATTATAAGAGTATGCTCAGTCAATATCTTGGGATGTCTTAAGGATAAAATATAATCTGTCATGTTATGCTGTCCTTGATTTTCCAAAATAATCTAAGAATAAAAGCCTTCATTGTTTATTATGTTTCTAAGCCTTTCTTTGTCTTTACTTCTAAGGATTTCTTATAATCTTTACAATATTTTTTGATTTAAAAATATTTAATATGTTTGACTGATTGTACAGGATAATACATTTTGTTATGACCTTTATTCTCTTTTAACTTACTATTTGGTATAAGAACTCATCTACTAAAATATTATCTAATTTATTTGTGTTTATATATAATTTCATCTTTGCTCCTTTATTTTTGATTCATTTCTGAGATACTGACATATTTTCACCTATTAGTCTTTCTTCTGACATTTTATAGGTATTTGCATTCCTATTTTGTATGTGTGTTATAACTGGGCACATAGGGAACGGACAGCAGCATATCAGCCTCTTCCCTCCTGGTTTCAAGTGTCTCCTTTCAGACAGAGCAGGTTGACACTTTCTGTTTTGTTTTTGTTTGGTTGTTTGGTTGTTTTTTTTTCTGATCCCTTTCTTACAGTTTTAGGAAAATAACAGCTCTTAGTACTTTATATGCTGATCACACATATTCATTATGTTAGCAAGAATCTTTATCCTACATGTATTTGTTTGCGATAAAGTCAACAGCATGCTAGGTGATGTTTGTGTGCATTTCTTTCTGAACAGTACACATACCCTTCAGGTCCGCAATAGCATTATACTTCTCATAAATTTATGCTCTTTGGGGAGAGGCACAATTCCATGGTTCTAAGAGATCTAGAAGACAGATTTGAGAAAATCTCTCTTTCCTTTTCTGTTTGGCCTTGCAAGAGTATTATCAGGAAATGTCAGTTTCTTCCAAAAGGAAGGTCCAAGTTTTGTTTTATTCTGAAAATTTTATTCTTGTTTTAAAACATGACATTTTTATTGTACTTTAATTGGCAGTTTTTTCTTTATTTGTTTGTCTCTCTGTATGTCTATATGTCTGTCTCTATCTCAGTCAATCTGTCTCTGTTTCTGTCACTTCATCTCTCTCTCTCTGTCTCTCTTTTTCTGTTTGTGTCTGTATATTTAAGGTATATTTTCCAGCTTCACCTAAAGTCCCATCTTCTATTGAAGAAAACACAAATAAAACCAGAAAACACAAAGAGAGAGAGAGAGAAAGAGAGAGAGAGAGAAAGAGAGAGAGAGCTGGGGGGGAGAGAGAGAGGGAGACAGAGAGAGAGACAGAGAGAGATAGAGACAGAGAGAGACAGAGAGAGATAGAAACCCATCTTTGTCTTTTCTGAGTTCTTGGAACCTCCTTATTTCCTAGACCTCCCCAATTCCCATTCTGTTACACTGTCAATTTGCTCCTGAGTGCCAGGCCCAGGTGTCAAAGTTTTGTCCTGGTCATTTTGATATGTGTGTGTGTGTGTGTGTGTGTGTGTGTGTGTGTGTGTGTGTGTTTGACACTTCCCGAGGAACTATCAGAAACATCTCCAGAATCCCTGATATTCTCTGTGCTCCTGGTGTGACAAAACCCAGTCACTTCAGGTGTTGTCATCGCAGAGGTCTAAAAGGCCTTTAGTGACAGCGTGGTTACTCACCTCAGGTGTTTTTCTATTTTCTCACTTAGATGTGGCACAGTTTAGTTTATTGTTCTTTATACAAAACTCAGATGTCAAGAATTTAATGTGGCAACTTCTGAAATACAGTTAATGTGAGTGTTAGCAGGACTATCCACGTGATGCCCTATGTTGATCTGTTTTTATGAACAGGTTCATTGATAATCTCAATGCCTATCATCATAGGCATTGACATTACTTCCCTAAATCGTTTCCCTAGAATGCTCAGAAAGTGCCTCAATAATTTATTACCATACTTTTATCTGAGTTTGAGAAATGGGAGTACTGTAATTTTGGTATTCATTGCTGAGCAATTCAGAACATATTATGAGGAGATAATTAAATCTGGTGAATTAAAGTACTTTAAACATGACCATTAAAAACTCACATGTTAGAGACAATCTTCATATTCACAGTAATGATATGTACAGGTAAAACATCTAAATGGTAAATAGGATTAGTTGTGGTCATTGATAAGGTGGTTTTCATAGTGGTATTATTAGTAGACAAACCAAAAGTAGAAGAGAGAGGTGAGTTTATAATCTTGCTGACTCAGCATCATGCCCTCCTCTGTATATGAAGCATCAAGGTAACCCTAACCATATGCTAAGCACATGATAGGACCCTTCTGTGGATACTCTGCAAGCCTTTATAACTGTTATTCACCTAAAATCTCATGTGATTTTAAAGATTTCTATGCTGTATCCAATATGTTTCAGTGAGGAGGAGCCAGAAGGCCTTATGGCTCATACCAATGGAGGAAAGAAGTCAATTGGTACTGGAAAGTAAAGTCATTTCCATAGACAGGGATCATAACAGTGCATACAGCTGCGATTTAATACCATAATAGCTTCTATGAAAAACTTTTCCATTATTATAGTCAAATGAATGAGATGATGAATTATTTCTGAATTTCATTTAGGCAATGCACTGAATAAGTAAAAGTTGTATCTGGCAAATGTATAATACAGGTGTCAAAAGCATAGAGGACTTACAAGCCTTATATAGAGAATCAGCAATGAAATCTGAAAACAGAAAGGAGCAGCTTTGGATATATTTTAAGAGGCTGATCCTAATGGATTTTCTCCTATTACAGGAAATTCACATCTCCCAGGATAAGCTCTGAGATGAGAGATTTGAATTGAGAGTTTATCTGTGAAGCCCACTAAGGAAATTGAAGTCTTCTGTGTACTTGTGAAAGTTGACAAATGAACATTACTAACCAAGTATTTAAGCCTACAAAGAAAGTTCAAGTCAGCAAATATAGAGTTATGAGTTATATACATACAGAAAAATATAATACAAATGAAACCAGATTAGAAAAGACAGTAGACTATCAATTTGAAAAGTAATGTCTAGTTCAAATTTGATGATAATTACTGGTCTGTAAAAGACAAAAGAGTGAAAACAGACAATAAGAATCAGTGCTGTACACCAAACTATGACCTGCATGCTTTTGCATTAGCAGTGTGCTTTAGCTCATGCAAGCTCTATCCAAAGTGTCCAGTGAGCTAACAAGTCCTTATTGGGTTGGTATGTTACAGAGAGAAGATAACCAGTCTCTAAAGAAAATGGTAATTAGCAGACACCAAATGTGCCAGTGTCCTGGGGCTCAAGAGAAAGGAATTCCAAATAGTGGATGTGTCAGTCCTACTTAGAAGGTGGAACAAAAAAAATCAAAGGAAGTAGAGGGTGGGTGGGACCAGGGAGGAAGAGAAGAGGGATAGGGGAAAAAGAGGGGAAGACTCAGATATGGGAGAAGATAGGAGAGATGTACAGGGGTCAGGAAATTGAACAGAGGTGTGTAGCAATGGAGGATGGGGAACTGGGGATAGCCAAAAGAAAATCCCAGACTCCAAGAAAGCAAGAGGCTCCCAGGACCCAACAAGGATGACATTAGCTGAAATATGCAACAAAGGGGAGAGAGAACCTGTAGAGACTAGATCCAGAGGTTAGGTATAACCCCCAGTTGAGGGATGGGGCCACCACTCTTTTCAAAATTTTAACCCAGAATGGCTTCTGTCTAAAGAAATAACAAGGAAAAAGAGTGAAGCAGAGACTGAAGGAAAGGCCATCCATACTGCCCCACCTGGGAATCTATCCCACATGCAGACACCAAATCCAGACACTATTGCATATCTAATTTAAAAAGAAAAAGAAAAACTAGATAATGACAGATCTTTAAAGGCTATATTTCCTATCAAACATCCACAAACTTATTACTATGTTATGTTGTACTTTCTGCATTGACATAGAACTTCAAAAGAAAATGCTATAGAGTTGGTGGCTTCTAAAACTCACCATTTCTACATGTAAAACTGAAGCCTAATACTTTGTCCTCAAAAATAACAAATCCTACATCCTTTGATGCAGGTATGTGGGTTTGTGCAAAGTGTTTCTGTAGACTTAATTTCAAGATCAATTTGCCAATATTGTTCCTTTAATGACATTGCTTAGATGGCTCTGCATTTAACCTTTTTTATTCTGTCACACCAGCTTTTACTTATTGATTTCTCTTCTTGTGTTTGACAAAGGTAATGTTTTATTTTAAGAGTCATGCCTTTCCAGCTATTCAAAGTGAAAATGCTTTAATCAAAGTGGCTTCTATAGCTACACCACAGAGACCTGGGAATGGACGGTGAAAACTTGAAGTCATTGCAATGTGATGGCACAAAATCATACATAGAAATTTCTGTTTAAGAAAATGGCTTATTAAAACACTTTTGATGCAAATGATGATAGTAACTTAGAAGCGAAGGTATAAACTACTGGATGTTTTCTACTGTATTCATAAGACAGCCATACTTTTACCTTTTAACCTTCAGTATTTAGTGTATTATTATAGTTCTAAAATACTCATGATGTCTATAAGCCAATATGATATGAAGAATAACTATACCTATTTCTTTGAGCTAATATCTCTTCATTAGAAGGTGCAATCACTTTACTGCTCAAATATTTTTTTATTATATATAGGAAATTTAGGGAAGTAATTAGTGTTAAAGCAAAGCTGAACTCCTGTGATTTTTTCTTTTCTCTTTTGTTAGCAGATAATAATTTTATAAGTGATGTTGATTTAATGTGACTTTTCCATTATGCATTCCTCATATTACTCTGCCCTTCTTTACCCTTCTCCATATCCAGTAGCATTTCTCCATGCTCCTCAGTTTACCTCACATCAACCTTTGTTTCTACTATGAGAGAAAGTTCCAATGGCTGTTTTTCTGTGATTATCTTATTTTGTAGTGGAGTAGTGGAGGTGAATAATTTGTTCTGTTGATGATCTTAGAACTGCTTAGAGATTCCTCTTAATCTGCATAGTTTCAGCTACATGCTTATCAAATGCAACCATCATTATATTAATAAAAATTCTTTCTTTGCCTAATTTGTTCATAAAGGTATATCAACTATTGAGAATTCATGAAGCTAATTATCTATAATGAACATAAGTTAAGATTAAAGATACTGGATATTGTCCATTTTCTCTATAATTATGCTTCATTTACAACTTATTTATAAATGTTTTTATAATTGTCTTACTTATAATTGATATATATATAATTTATAAGTATGATGTTAAGTTCTTTTATCTCTCACTCAACCATAATCATCACTTTATAACACAATCATCCTGATAATGCTGGAAAAGTTTGGTTCACCATCCTTAAACTAGTAGTGCAATAACTGTTCCAAGAAAAAATACATTTAACAGCAAAGAAGAACAATAATAATTTTAACATATAAAAAGTAATATTTTAAAATAAGATATTTAACAGTTTGGGATAATTTTATTAAAACTCTAAGAAATTAGTTATTTGGTTAAAAAAATACTTCTGCAAAATAGGCAACTTTAGTGAAATCAAAGTATCTAGTCAATATTATTCCATAAGCATGAGACAGTGATAGTGTTGTTAAGAGAACCAATTACTCCTTTCAACTGAATTGTCTAAAATTATGGCAATTGTCTAGAGATCCTTAAAATATACATAATTAGAACTGCTTCCCAGCAAAAGGATGCAGCGTATTTTCTAAATTAAAGCATTACAAGCATGTGTCCTATGAACAATTCTGGAATCTTACGAGTCTATAAAATCATTGAGACTTACTTTCTCTCTCAAAGATTAATGTGGTTAACAAAATCAGATTTGACATAAAAAAATGCAACTTTTCACAACAGTATAAATTTCCATTCTCTTATAGATATTGTATGTAAATACCTAGTAAATTTTAAATGAATGACCGGTTTATGATTTCATAAACATGTGTGACCCATGGCACATATTTTAAGTCAGAGGATGGCCTTTGGAACTTGTCCCTTCCTTTTACCATGTGGGTTTTGGGGATTGAATCAGGTCTTCAAGCTTATTAGCAGATGCCTTTATTTACTGGTCCATCTTACCAGTCTAATAATGAATAAATTCACACTTGGATTTTCAGAAGTGATTATGAATTCTTTGTGAAAACCTCAAGAACTTTAACTGATGTAACAATTTTAACATGAGGTTTTAGACTTGGGTATTTTAAACACACATTGCTCTCAAAGATACATAGATATTTCATAATCTTCATCTCTTATATCCCAATTCCCTTCTTCTTTTCCCCAGCGTCAATCCTGTTTTTTACAAGATGAATGATTGTCACCTGTCTGCAGCCTCACTTTTACTACCACTGAATTTTATTTGTCCAGGCAACCATTGTGGGATATTCAAGCAATTGTTGAAATCTTGAATTTCTACACCTACGTCCTAGGATGAAGACTTTAGTATGTCTCTAAAGCTTTACCACTCTCCCATGGTAACAAATGTGACTACATAATATCCCTCACAATGTCTTCTATAATCACAGCTTTCTTTTTAAGGTATGCATTTCTACTTAAAAGTACATGTGCCTTTGTGAGTTTATGTGTGCACATACATGTAGGTGCTGCCAGAGAACAGGAGGTGATAAATCTCCTGGAACTGGACTTACAGGTAGTAATTTGTAAGTGTCCTGATATGGGTGCTGGGAGCCTGGGCCCAAGTTATCTATGAGAGCAGGAAAGTTTCTCAACCTCTGGCCATCTTGGCAGCACCAATCACAGTTTCTTTTTTCTTTTTTTTTTTTCCAATTTTTATTAGATATTTTCTTCATTTACATTTCAAATGTTATCCCGAAAGTTCCCTATACCCTCCCCCATCCCTCGCCCTACTCCCCTACCCACTCACTCCCACATCTTGGCCCTGGCGTTCCCCTGTACTGGGGCATATAAAGTTTGCATGACCAAGGGGCCTCTCTTCCCAATGATGGCCAACTAGACCATCTTCTGCTACATAAGCAGCTAGAGACACGAGCTCTGGGGGTACTAGTTAGTTCATATTGTTCTTCTACCTGTAGGGTTGGAGACCCCTTCAGCTCCTTGGGTACTTTCTCTAGCTGGAGGTCAGGAAACTGAGGAAAATAAAATGACAAAAATGACAGGTTTCCGAACACATGATTTTTCAAAATCCAACATGAAAAGAATTCAAGATGTTTTATTTTTTGCCAGACCTTATTTGTTTGTACTGTACAACATCCCTGGGGCACTGGATCTCAGCACACAACATGTGTACTTTGTATTGGGTGTGATATAACACCAGGCAGTATAAAAAAGAACATCCCAAAGCCTATTGGCTTAGATCCAAGAGTATTGTATATTATGAATTCCAGTGTGTTTACAACATATGTGTAAGTTTTTGCTTTTACAGTGACTCAATGCTTTAATTAAAGAAAACAAAGAATGTTTCTCAGAACACTAAAGAATAAACCTAGGATTTGAACAGAATTTCTAGTTATTTCTGAAATGGTTCTAAACATTTTGCAATTTTGTGTTGTTTATTGTATAAAATGATATGCTCAGAATTAACAACTATAAAATAAAATGTAGGTGAACTCTGAAAAGCCTTGAAAAATCTCTATTGTAATGTGTAAATTATTCAGACAAGACTTAAGTTTTAATTTTAGTTTTGTCACTTATACCACTTCTTTCCATTTCCTCACTCCAATCTCTCCCATGTCAATTAATAATTCTTCATAGAAAAATAAACAAATACACACATTTCATTGGTATGCACATTTTTAGTCTTTATTAAATAGCAAGATTTAGGTATACCAAAGGATTATTTTGAAATGTATTTTATAATATATCAGTATGTTTACTTGATCTTATATAATAAGCACACACATCAATATCCTACTCCCATATCCTGCCTTGAGTAGTCACATCAAGGATTTCCTGGCTACCTCAGTGTCTCTCTAAAGTCTCCACTTGGACCTGCAGTCACTGGTCTTTAGAAATTGACATTGTGTGCCACTCCTCTGCTTTTGGTGTTTAAGCAGGTCAGGTATCACTCAGAGTGAATGGCACATCCAAAACCAACTACACTTCCTGCTCTCTGCAACTGATAATGCTACACAGGCTGACCTCCGTTGCTTTGATCAGAACACATTAGCCACATATAAGCCAGACATTCTGCTATTCATGGAACTCCACAAGCACTCTCTTTCTTTCTTTTTCTTTCTTTCTTTCTTTCTTTCTTTCTTTCTTTCTTTCTTTCTTTCTCTCTCTCTCTCTCTCTCTCTCTCTCTCTCTCTCTCTCTCTCTCTCTCATATCTTTTTCTTTCTTTTTCCTTATTTGTATTTCTTTCCTTTTGAATTAGGTTATTTATTTACATCCACATTGCAACTTCCCCTCCCTCTTCTCCCAGTTTCTCCCTCCCAGTTTCTCCCTTTTCCCTCCCTTGCCTTAACCCTGCTCTCCTCTTCTCAGAAAAGGGGAAGCCTTCCATGGCTATCAACCAGCCTTGCCATATCAAGTTGCATTAAGACTGGGCACATCTTCTATTGAGCACAAGCACATTCTTAGCTAAAGGTATATCTGTCCATTGCCCTTCCTTCCAGGATATTTTTCTTGACCCAAACCTTGGCTCAAATGTCACTGTTATAATGAGATTTACCTTTGTCTAAAATTATAATGAAGAATCCCATTTTTTTCTTATTTTCATAACATATATAGCATATCATAAAATACAAAAGTTTATTGTATGTAGCTCCTTTTGTATGTTGGAATAACTGGATTTCTCTTTTTTCATTAAAGTAAGATCTATGAGGAGAGAACAGGCTCTTTTCTATCTAGTGATTATAGTCAAATTTTATTGCCATCGAAGGAACTTTATATTAATTGGATATGAGTATGGAATATACAGAAGATGATGTCATCATCAGAATCTTCTATTATAGAAGATTATAGTGAGTGTATGAGGATGTGCTAGCTTCCTTGTGAGTGGACAGAGAGCTTTTGCTTAGAATTTAGAGCCGGGCACTATTCACAGATCACACAACTACTAGATCTTGAAACTTGGGGTAAGAGCTCTTTTAGGAATTGTAGACTGCTAAAACTGAAGGTGCCTGAGATACTTTACTTGCAATTCCAAGTAAATATCTCAACTAGCACCGAGGAATCCGTGCTTTACCTATTTTTTTCTAGTGACACTTAGGTATTATCAAAACTGTAGTCTTTATTCTTTATGTCAATACCACATGAACAAGCTGGTATACTAAATGAAGGAGATATGGGAAGACACAGATGAGACAAGAATTTGAGTGAGTGTAAATGAGAAGGAAGGAGTAGAACATGTAAATGAAAGTGGTCAGGTGACACGGGAGAGGCAGGATACCCAGAACTACACAGATAAACTATTTTATGGATTTACACCCCCACTGAAGAACCAGAGAGTGCATTGGAAAAGAGATGGACAACCAATGTCTTACAAAACAATCATGATCTCTATGCATGCTAATTATCTATTCTTTCTGCTTTTGTGTATGACATGGACACATTTATGCAACAGCAGATTTATTGCAATTTCTATTAAAATGTAAAAATAAAATATAAATACAAAAAGGCTACTAAAATTGTGCCTTGGCTTTGATGTACCCTTTCTAAAGCAAACAAACTCTAAACACCTTCTGTTTTAAAGATCATAAACTGACCTGTTTCCAACTGCCATTATTTGACCAAAGGAATGCTAAATAAGATGTTCTGTGGTAGCAGATTTCCTTATGGAAACAGATCACTCACATAATGTAAATGACAATTACCTTGATGAATTTTCCAAACTTTTGTAAAACTGGAGCACCTCAAATGCAGAAAGAAATGTGTGTGTGTGTGTGTGTGTGTGTGCACATTTTTTTTTACTCCTCGCTAGATGAGTTTTCACACAGTGAGCATCATTGCATTATATATAAGTTGGTCCTAAAATTATCCTTATCATTAATTGACTCCAAGGTAGTTATTCTGAATAAATTTGAATATTATAAAAATCGATGCATAAAACATGCCTTTTAAAACTAAATGTGCTAAATAAACAGCTCTAAGATTCTTTCTTGAAGTGATCATGACTATTATTAATCATTCTGTATAATTATCCCAAGTCTGATTATATAAAACTTTTCAGTTGTTTGTTTTGTTTCCTACATGTTATAGTACTTTAAGTTTTTATTTCACATATTAGTTTTAAAATTATTTATTTTCACTTTTATTTATATCAATGTTTATATATCACTCTGTGTGTGTATGGGACATGTGTGCAGATTTTGGCCAAGGCCAGGAGAAGGTGTTGGATCCTCTGGAGGAGGTAGAGATACAGGATGTGGTGAGGATGCAAAAACCAAACTCAGGTCTTCTGGAAGAACAGTAAGTTGTTTTAACCACTGTGCCATCTTAACAGTCCTGGCTTTTACATTTTCAATGATTTTGCTGGAGTCTAGTCAACAAATCTATTGGTGTTCATATGTTTACCATATTGTTGTGGAGATGATGCAATGGAATTACATTGTATATGCTTAGCTTTGGATAGTGGTTAAGCAGTTTCCAAAGCATGTAAGAGTGTGTATATAACTGGATCAGTAAGATCCCTCAGCCCATAAGCACATTCCCTACTTATCCTGAGAACCTGAGTTTGATCCCTGGAGCTCACAGGAAGGAGGGGAAAGATAAAGTGCTGCAAGTTGAGCACTAACCTCTACAAATGTGCCATGCACAGGGTCACTTCCTATGAAAGTAAACTTAAAATATAATATCAATTTTGTTCAGAAGCATGTTATAAAGTCATTTATTATACTTCTTAAATACATATGGTATTCTCTATTATTGATAATTTATAAGTATTCTTTACATATTTTACACAGGCAATGTTAATTAGATATAGGTCTACAATGTACGGTCTTTGTACTTTCATTTTCAAACAGATTAGTTTGGCCCTGGGAATCACAAACCACTTGAGCTGTGTGAACAGATAAGCCAACCATAAATCTTCATTTCTTCCTCAGCTCCTCCAACCAATCCCTGTGTCTCTTCCCCGGTCTTGTAGAAAATCATCTGCTTCAGCCTACTTTTACCTAAATCCCCATCTCCAACAGATCACAGAAACCCACTCTTTCAAACTTCCTTCTACCCACTCATTGATTTACCCTACATCCCAACTCCAGCAGACACTCTGCAAAACCTTAGACCTTGCAAAACCTTAGACCTACAATGTTTTCCGAAGCAAGTAAGGTAACTGCTGTTCTTCACTCCTGCCTCTCCTTCTTCTCCTCTAGATCGACTGGAATCTCAACCCTGGCTCTGTAATAGACTATCTGTTGTGACCTGCTTCTATGTTCATGGTTTTGTGTGTATGTGTGTATGTGTGCTTGTGCAAATGCGCATGTTTATTGATGACCGAGATCAACATTAGGCCCTTTGTTTCCTTTTGTTTTATGAGACATGATCTTTAACTGAACCTGGAGATAACTGAATGGATAGCCTGACTATGAAATGAGCTCCAGGGGTCTGTATGTCTCTATCTTCCAACACTCTAGTGTTGAAGTTACAGATGCGAGGCACATCATTCAGCTTTTACAGGGAAACTGGGGATCCAAACTCAGATCCTTAAGTTTATGCCTCAAGAACTTTTTCCAGTGAGCCGTCTCCAGAGCCCCAGTATTAGATATATTACTGACGTGATATCTACCTGACAACTTAGTTTGACATTGAGTGTTTGAGTTTTATAAAAATCTTTAGCAAGTTTATCATTCATGAAATGTTTTTTTTAAAGATCCAGCTTTTTTTTTTTTTTTCTGAATCACAATAAAACTTTCCTCTTATCTACCCTTGTTACCTAGCCTTTCAGGGTATGTGGATTAGGTATGATTATCCTTTACTTAACAGCTGATGTCCACACACATGTAAGTACACATCATTAGTTGTCTTTCTGTGTCTGAATTACCGCACTCAGGATGATTTTTTTCTAATTCCATCTATTTACCTACAAAGTTGACGATTTCACTATTTTTAATAGCTGAGTAATACTCCATTATTTAGATGGAGCACATTTTATCTATCCATTCTTCAGTTGAGGGACATCAATGCTGGATGATAGTCGCATGTACATTTAGTCCCCGCACTCAGAGGCAGATGGATCTCTGAGTTTGAGGCCAGTCTGGCCTACAGAGTGACAAAAAAAATTTTTAATGAAAAGCAAAACAAAAAACACAAGAAACACATACTTTGACAGTGGCAATACTATTCTGAAGCATGAAGGTTCATTTTGTAGTCTTTCAAGCTTTCAATAAAGATTTTTTTCTTGACTCTCCCAAAGGCACCACTAGTGGCACAGTTCTTCTCAAAGTTTGGGTCCTAAGCCACAGAACAGCATCCTGCAGTAAGACATGTTAGATTGCATTACGGACTCATCTATTTAAAAGTCTGTGGTTTATTGTGTGTAGAGAGGGCAGGAAGTGGCACTGGGCAGGATAGAAGTGGGACAGAGACAGTAAATGAACATCATTTAAATTTTCATCCCTTGTAACAACCCACTCTAATCCTTTTCGTGTAAATAAATATTGTGCTAAAAACAAGCAAACAAAAACATATATAAAGAAAAACATATCCTGGATATCCTGGGTCATCCTTTAAATTCTCCCTGTTAACACAAAAATCTGTGGGAGGAAAAATTTAAGAGAAATCTGTTCATTTGGTAAATATTCAGCCTGCTCTTCAGTATAAAATATGATATATGCCAACACAAATTGTTTTGAGTTGCTATTAATCATCAATAAATATCTAGATGGAAAACAGTTGTATGAACTTACATTGCTTTTCTAAATATAAACAAATTAATTTTTCTCTGTGAGGAGGTTTACTCAAGACTCACTGGGAACAAGTCTATTTCCTCTGTATTTATGACATGCCTTATCTTCTATTGTGTGACTAGATTTCTCTGAATTTCAACCTCTGACTTAATTAGACGAGGATTTCTATATTGGTTTCAATGATCAAGATGACACATTTATTTTCTATAACCAAGCAAATAAGTCCCTAAAATATCGAGTAATCATGCTTAGATTAAGTTTCCCTACTTTAGGAATACTACTTTTATTTTTGGCAGTTTATGTTTACCTAAAGACAACTCATTATAAGTTTCATCTATAATTTTAAGTTGCATGAACTTCTTTCTAGCAGTTTTCTGCATTTTAAAGTTCTTTTTCTATTTAGGAAATAAACTAGTGATAAAACTTGTGTTGGTTATTGGTACATTGAAAAATCTACCTATAATTTTGAAAACATAAAACAATATGTATTTGTTACAAGTGGCATGACTTTGGTATTGCTATTAGAAAGGAACTGTAAAGACAAAGAAAGAGAGAAGTGGTTTTTCTTTCTGTTCTAGCTGTTTATATAATCCATGTGTTAGTAGTGCATGCTTTAACGCATTAGGGAGACTACTTGTAAACCTGAACAGTAGTTTGTGAAATATTACCCACTGACACCAGGGAATGTAATACATGACTTACTAATTAGGCTGTCATATGTATCAGCGGATGTTTACCAATCTCAGTTTTCTGTTTCTGGTAAAGAGTATTTATTGTTTAGTCACTATGAATATTCTAGACACTTCCTTATTGAGTGATCTCAAGCATAGTTTCTTCCAGAAGGTCTGAAACTAAGTGTGTGTGTGTGTGTGCATGTCTGAGTGTGTGTGTGTGTTGTGTGTGTGTGTGTGTGTATGTGCATGTGTATGTGTGTTCATCAGTTAGTATTTTCATATTCCTTTATAGGAAGTCACATTGCATATAAAGTCTTATACTAGTTAAACATTTTCTGTTCATTTTACTGTACAATTTCTGTCTCCTGATTGGGTATAACTGATAATAGCGTGAGCAATTAAGGAAATCTTTTCCAAGTGCTCTTTATTATTAAACAGAATAAATTTTTGTAAATCAATCACATCGCCCTGGGATATTTGTCTATTCTTCCTTAGAAATTGTGTGTCAAAAAGGTTCATAAAGCAATAAGGACAAATGTTGAATATGTAATTATATAGTTATGGCCAGAGCTCTTTGATTCATAATTGATCAGAGGATAAAAATAGAACTCTTCTTCCTCTTCCAATTATGACACCAAGTGTGCACTGTCTGAATTTTAAAGCAGCCGTGTGTGAGAGAAGTGATTTTTCAACCTAGAGAAAATACAACTTCGGGTGAACATGGATGAAGCAGCACACTGTAAGGACTGCCGAATGGAGAAGTTATTATCATTTTAGAGATTCTTTACACATATACTTTATATGTCTTATCATTTCTGAGATGTCTTTTATTTATGACTTTATTTTATATCTGAATGTTAGTTTGGGGTATAAATATATACATGTCTGTGCAAGTGTGAATAGTCACATTCTCTTTCAGAGACTAGAAGAGTATATCACATGGCTAGCTCTATCAGTGTCTATATTATTACCTTGAGAACAGGCCTCTTCCTTTCTCTTAAGCTAGGATAGTGGCCATAAGACTCATTGATTCTCCAGATATAGCACAATTTACTAGTTTGTGCAGAAAAGTGTAGCTTTTTACCTATGTGTTTGGGATTTCTTACTCACTGAGCTAACTCTTCAGCCATGAAGTGAGAGTTTCTACAAAGGAAATAGTTCAAAGTTTGATATAGAGAAACAAAGATCCTTTGCAGGCATTTTAGTTGCATTTCTTCAGGTGTTATGAAATACCAGGACTAAAAGGAATTTAGTTGATAAATGTTTTTAGTTTAAAATCCATATAATAGCCCATCATTATATGCTAGTCTAGAAAATTAAGACAGCTACTTACATCACATCCTCAATCACAATGAGGAAGCAATGAAGACATACATCCCACCATCAGCTCACTATCTTCACACTTACAAAGCTTAGACTCTTATCTTAGAAAATGATGTTGTGCAAAATGGCCTGGGTCTTCCACATCCATTGACATAATTAAAGAAATCCCATATAGACATGCCTAATGGTCAACATTATCAACACTGTCCTTCAAAGAAGCCCTCTCCCCAGGTTTTTGTAGGTTTTGTCAGTTCAATGATTAAAATTAATCATCAAATATGTTTACCAAGGATATAAAAATGATATTCAAAGTTCTAGGATTCAGGTTAAAGTTGATATTGATGTTAATGAAAAATTAAAAATATCACTGAAATGTACTATGGAAAGATTGTAAGCTCTTGTGAATAGATGTCTGGATGCTGATCAGTCACTTTGGGAGTGTCTGGAGAAAATGCTTATGTATGATGCACGCTATCCTGCCTAAAGACGAAGCCTACAGTGTTGTTTGAGAAAGTTTAGGAACAGGGTAATGGAGCTTGATTTGTACAGTGCTAAACTGGGCAATGTCTACTTACTTTTTCTAGTTGAAACTGTGTAATTTAAATAAGTATGCCTTGTTGCCTGAAAATCCCTGTCATTCCTGTTGTCATATATGTTGTGACAGATATTTTAAAAAGCTAAAAGATAGTGCAGATTCCAACACATTAAAATCCCTAAAGAGCCAGGCAGTGGTGGTGCCTGCCTTTAATCCCAGCTCTTAGGAGACAAAGGCAGGCAGATTTCTGAGTTCTAGGCAAGACTAGTTTACAAAGTGAGTTCCAGGAGAGCCAGGGCTCTACAGAGAATCCCTGCCTCAAAAAAAAAAAAAAAAAAAAAAAAATATATATATATATATATATATATATATATATATATATATATATATATATATATATATATATATATATATATATATATATATATATATATATATACATATATATATATATATAAAATCTCAGCAGCATCTGATCTGTGGATTTAACTCACACATTTTCTATTGTTTTGGGGGAGTTTATTAAGAGGTAGCTTGGAAGAGCTTTATTTAATCTAATATTTCATCAGGATACAGAATTTCTGTTGAGCTCTGAGTAAGTACTCATGAACTGATGGATTATAACTGCTTACATAAATGAACATGGGCTTCGGAGAGATGAGGGTCATTCTATAAAACTTTAGTATTACATAGGACTTAGAATGTGTGTGTGTGTGTGTGTATATATATATATATATATATATATATATATATATATATATATATATATATTTAAACTGCTTATTAAATGAGCTATCTCAAAATGACTATTTTGTGCATGTGTATGTTATTTGTGTACATGAACATGTGTGTGGAAGTGAGGTCACCCACGCAGGTTACCTCCAGAGTCCTAGATTGATATCAGAGTGAATTTTCTTAAGTAGTTTTTCTACATTTGTTTGTTGAGACAGAGTATCTCATGGAGTTTGAAGCTTGCAGTTTTGTATAAACTGGTTGGTCAACAGTCCCCTGTGATCTTCCTGTTTCTCCCCCCCCCCCCCCCCCGTTCTGGAATTACAGACATCTGATGCTCTGACCACCTGGATTCTGGGAATCTAAATTAGGGCCCTTATGTTTTGACAGCAAGTAATTTACCCGATGAGTCATCTCTTTAGCCCCTATGAGATTTTTATAGAGGTTTTATGTTTCATCATGATGTGCAGCCCTATCTGTGGTTGTTTTACATGTAGTTTTACATCCATTGTCATAGTATGAATAAAAAGACCTGTAGTGAGCATGTCAGTCTTTCAATTGTCTCCCTGTGGTTTTTGCATTTAGTATATATACTCTTTGTTGGGGAATAATAGTGGGGTTTCTGTCACATGGTGGGGAGATGGTTCCTGGCAGGTATTAATCTGTGCTTATTATGATGTTAAAGAAATCAAAATGTGACTTAATTAAGTGGACATGAATGATGCCTCTTATATTAATTTTCCACAATAGCAATATCAATTTAATTTCTGGCCCACCTCAATATACACCTGACCACCATCTGGGTTTCAGTTGTTTTGAGAATCTTTTCTTTCATTAGCAATTCAAATATATCTCAGAAGTTCCTAGGGAGGTGGTGTAGGCAATGACAGCCAACCAATGAGATCCAGAAAAATGGAGAGTCAGATGGTCTTGCCATAGTCTATTTCTCAGCCAGATGGAGATCAACAAGTCAAAGCCAATGTCTCCTACATTCTTAAGAATCCTGTACATTTTAGATTATAGAATACTTGCTACTTGGGTGCTCAGGTACAATGTTATATAACCACAAAACTAAATGTTTATTAAAAAGTGTTCTAATATTAGAACTTTCAAAATAGCCTTACAGAAATGTTTAGAAACAAGAATTATCTAAAGGCAAATAAACTTTCAATATATATGTAAAGAATGACCTTCATTATAGCAAATTGGCTTTAGATTTCTCTGACTAGTTAATTTAGAGATAATGAATCTCATGTATTTATCAGACATTCAGGTAGTGATATTTCTTTGATAAACTGAGAGATAGGCATTCCACTTGTTACTTGAACAGAGTATTTAACCTATTAAATCTTGGCTATTGCATACAATGGATTTTAAAAGCAGTCATGTGTATTTCATGAAATAAACATGAACATCAATTGCTGTGTTTGATGAAGCCATCATAATAGCTTCCTAAAACCCAGAGGACATAATAGAACATGTGTTTCAGTCTGGTTTATATATGGGTTGAATAAGAAACATTTTATGACAAACAAATGCACACTAATTGTGATGAGCACACACATTTACAAATGGATGAAGCCTAAGGCAAACAACTACCCTAAAAGAAAAGCAGAGGTTAAAAAAAAAGTCACTAAAAGAAAACATCTCAAATTCTGACTAAGAGAGGATCATTAAGAGTCTGTTTGTTGGGAGAGAGATATAGACATTTAAATTTAGGAAGAGAAAAATTAAACAAGCAATGCTGGGAGAGAATGGGTCAAACCAGAAGCCTGGTTTTGCCTCTACAGTAAAGGAAGGCATTGAGGACATAAGTAGACCTCGGACACATAGATGTAGTTGAGTAGAAAGGAGTTTGGTTGTACCCACCTCTGTAATTTAGTGAATGAAAGAAACAGAAAATGTTACCTTTATCATCCACAGCCTAGCTGAACCAAAGATGAAGATTATTTTATAGAAAGGTTGGAAGAGATTGGCTACCAAGAATAAAATGAAGATAAGGAATAAGATATTTACCCACACTTTCTTGAATTAAAAGCTAGGATGGGAATGTGAAGATTCAGCCTTGCGGTAAAAGAAATGTTCTTTATTGGAAGAAGCTGTTTACTTGAGTAACTCATCATAGAGCATCAATCTTTCAAGGAGAGAAAGGGAACCTGTTTTGTGAGCCAGAAGAGTCGTACCATTAATAGTCATTCACAGGAAAGACGAGGCAAGGAAATGATTAATAAACACATTTGCCTGGTGGTGTAGTTCCTGGGAGCTCTGGGGAGGGGTCTGGTTTGTTAATATTGTTATTTTTCCCGTGGGTTGTGGACTAAACTACCAACCAAAGAGTACAAATGGAGGGACCCATGGCTCCAGCAGCATATGTAGCAGAAGATGATGGCCTTGTTGGGAATCAATGGGAGGAGAAGCCCTTGGTCCTGTGAAGGCTCGATGCCCCAGTGCAGGTGACTTCCAGGGTGGGGAGGCAGGAGTGAGTAGGTGGGTAGGTGGAGAAGCACCCTCATAGAAGCAGGGAAAGGGGAGTATGGGATAGGGGGTTTGTGGAGGGGCAACCGAGAAAGGGAATAATATTTGAAATGTAAATAAAGAAAATATCCAATAAAAAATTTAAAAAAATAAATACATTTGCCAATTTTAAAAATTCAATGAGAGAAAAACTGGAAACATTGCGTGTGTTTCACATACCATGGAATAATTCCTGTGACCAAGTGGGGAGGGCATTTTGCTACCTTTTGTACTTTACTGAACATGTAGGTCCTTCAAATTATAATAATTGTCTAGCATATTCACACTTATTCCAAACATGTCCAAACAAGAATTTTCAACTCAATTCTGAATTCTATTCTGACTTTCCAGGTAGCCCTTTCTGTCCAATTTGGCTTACTTTACATTTGGCCAGGCTATGATGTTGGCCAGAGTCCTAAAACCTGTTCACAGTTTTGTTATCAGATGCATATGGAACTGCAATACTGAAGAGCTGAGTGTATCTATTTCAAAAATTAATGGTTCTTTTTGCTGACAGAAATGATGGCAGGTTCTACACCCTCATAAACTCAGTATTTGATAGATATTAAAATTGCCCTTCAAGAGCAAGCCAGAGTGATTTTTAATAACATTAGTAAATGATGTCTTAATACCTCCAGGCTCCTGGCCATCAGCCTTGTCACCAACTGTACAGACAGGATAGAGTAAAAACAAAGAGAATTTGGTCAGTTAAGAAACTATGTACTCTAGTTGATTTTCAATAATCAAACAGCCTTGCCTTACTATTTTTGTTTACTGGCAACTTAATCTATCAAAACATCAGCACTTAAATCATATAACGTTGGAGATCCACTACAAGTAAGGAAATGATAATGCAGGTTTTAATATAAATATTTTCATTTATACAAATTTTAGCAACTCACCAGAAGAAAGGGATTGAAAGGAAATAGGAATGCAGGATGAAGGCCTAAACCTGGTAGTTTTGCTGCAGAGAAAATTGGTTGGTTTTCAAAGCTGAGATGTTAGAGAAAAACACATATTTGGCATGTAAATAACAGAAATATCGTATATCCTATAAAAGATGTGTCTTTTATCACTCATTCTGTGATAAATAACTTTTATACAGTATATAGATTAAATCACCCCATGCTAGGGTAGTGGAAAGTGATTTCTCCACATGTCAATTCTTAAAGTAGACTATTGACCCTGCCTCCCATCCACCAATTGATAAGAGCCTTAAATGTACATGTTAGAGAAGGATGGAGACCCTGCTATTGGGCAGAGGCTTCCCATCTCTTCAAAGGTCATTTGTTTTGTTGGAATTCAGTCTCATGCAAGTGGTCTTCAAGCCACCGTTTTAACTTTATTTGGCTGAACATTTGCAGTAGGCTAATTGTAATAGCTCATAGAGTCAGAACACACTATTATGCAACATTCCAAGTTCTTTACTACTGACTCAGTCATTTTACATGTTTGATTCTAATAGGTATTTTATTTGGAGCTCATTTATTTACATAAATAGAGTATTTAAATAGTAAAGTTATGAAAGTGCCTTTTAAATGCTTATGTTTGTACACATAGTCCTTTAATGCTTTCAATCTTTGTCAAAGAAACTTCTTTTTTGAGGGGAATTATGGAAAAATTAATAACTTCTTATAGTACTAAGAATAAGAGACTGAATGTTCAGATTAAAGAGGACATTTTTTAAAAATATGTATATTATGTTATTAATTACTTGAGAATTTCATGTTTTTTTTTTATTTTAACAAATTTTTTTCAACTTTTATTAGATATTTTCTTCATTTACATTTCAAGTGTTATCCAGAAAGTTCCCTGTATCCTCCCCCTCCCGGCCCTGCTCCCCTACCCACCCGCTCCCACCCCTTGGCCCCGGCGTTCACCTGTATTGGGGCATATAAAGTCTGCATAACCAAGGGGCCTCTCTTCCCACTGATGGCCAACTAGGCCACCCTCTTCTATATATGCAGCTAGAGACATGAGCTCAGGGGTACTAGTTAGTTCATGTTATTCTTCCACCTATAAGGTTGAAGACCCCTTCAGCTCCTTGGGTACTTTCTCTAGCTCCTTCTTCCTTGGGANCTTCACTCAGGATGATGGCCTCCAGATCCATCCATTTGCCTAGGAATTTCATATATTTATTGTTTTTAATAGCTGAGTAGTACTCCATTGTGTAAATATACCAAATTTTTTGTATCCATTCCTCTGTTGAGGGACATCTAGGTTCTTTCCAGTTTCTGGCTATTATGAATAAGGCTGCTATGAACATAGTGGAACATGTTTTAAAATTTTATTTTATTGTCTATGCATGAGCATATTGTCTGTTATGTATGTATGTGAATTTTCTGAATGTCTGTTGGCCAATAGAGTAGAAAAAGGGAATTAGATCACCAAGAACTTCTCTTCCTCCTCCTTCTTTTTCTCCTCTTTCATTCCTTTAATAACCTAAAGAGTATAATTTATTTTGCAAATATACTCTCACATGTGTGGCTTTTCACTGGATCATGGTTGATCAACCAGTACCAAACCCTTAAAGAAAATTCACTCTCCCTCACATGGAAGGCATCCACTCTCAGTTAAGGGTAGTGCCACAAGATTAGAAAAGGATATGAGATCACCATGCTGGTGCTGGGAATTGAATCTGAGTCACACTCTCTTATGGGTAATTTGGTCAACTCAATAGCAATTGACTATCTAGTTCTGTGTCATGAACAATGTTTTTATGAATAATTTTGCAGAAGAAAAATTGATATTTGGTACTCCCTGTGATTGCATTTGTACTTATATCCACCTTACAAATGCTTAAAGACAAAAATAGGAGATATGTGAAATCTTCCTTCCCCTTTTGTATGCTTCTAAGCAATAAAACTAAAAATTAGAAGAATAATTTCATTTGAATTTTAAAAATAGGAGAGTTTTAGAAACCATAGCATGAATATATATATATATATATATATATATATATATATATATATATATATGAAGTTATTAAGAAAATTTCAGTATTAACTTAAGATTGTTTTTGAGATATACAACGTTTCAAAACGCCCACTCCCACACTCTGTTTATTTGTTTGTTTGTGTAGTCCTGGCTGTCCTGGAATTCACTTTGTAGACAAGGCTGGCCTTGAACTCAGAGAGATTTGCCTGTCTCTGCCTCCCAAGTGCCAGAATACCCAGTCAAACATGTAAGATGTATTGTTTGCATAATTCCTAATCAGTATGTACTGCTGAATATGTTTCTGTTGGTTTAACTTGAAGCCCATAAAAGGAGAGAGAGCCCATGCCCAATACCTCCTAGATAGCCATCCAGAAACAGGAGGCTGGATAGTCCAGGGACCTAGGGTCACATCATACACAACTGGCAAAATAAAAATAAGTCAGTGAAATGATTAATGATTTTCTGCTATACTCATAGATAAGTTCTTTGTCTAGTTACCATCAGAGAGGTTTTCTCTATTAGCAGATGGGAATGGGTGGAAAGACTCACATCCAGACATCATGGAGAAAGAAAGAATCTAAATTGAAGGTCTTCATCAGATTCTTCCCCTCAGAGACTAAGAAACCCATGGAACATGGAGAAGAAAGACTATAGGAGTTAGTATGGATAGAGAATACCAAGAGAACATGGCCTATCAAATAAACTAAGCAGGGCTCACATGGACTTAGAGAGACTGAAGTAGCAAGCACAGGGTTTGCATAGGTCTGCACCATGTCCTCTGAGTAAATGTTGTGGCTGTTAACTTGATGTTCTTGTGATACGCCTAACAGTGGAAGCAGTTGTGTCTCTGACTTTCTTGCCTTCTCTTGAGACTTTCCCTTCCTGTTGGGTTGCCTGGTGTAGACTCAATATGAGGGTGCTTGCTTTGTCTTATTTCATTTTGTCTTGTCCTGTCTGGCTATTGTCTCTCGGGGACATGCTCTTTTCTGAAGAAGAAGAAATGGACGAGGGGCAGATATAGAGGAGAGAGGCAATGGGAAGTGACTAGGACAAACTAGGACAAAGCATGGGGGGGGGAGGGGATTGTGGTTGGGATGTATTGAGAAGAAGCTATTTTCAATTAAAAATATATACAAGAATTGCCAGTATCAGATTGGTCTAAGGGCATGTTCTGTGAGCATTTTCTTGACTGATGGTTGATGTAGGAAGAGCCATCACACCATCGGTGGCACCATCCTAAGGTAGTTGGGCTGAGTGCATGTACAAAATTTAGCTGAGCAAGCCAGGGGGAGCAAGCCATTAAGTAGCATTCCCCCATGATTTTTACTTAGGGTCCTGTTTACATTTATATTGTGACTTTCTTCAGTGATGGATTTTAAGAAACAAGGCCAAAATAAATCAACACTTTCTCAGCCCCCCGCCAAACTCTTTGAGAATTTTATACAATATATTTTGAGCATATTGCTTCTCACAACTCCCTGAACTACTCTGAGATCCACCTGCAATCGTCATAGTCTCCAAACTTTACTTACTGATTTTAAAAATGACTTATCAAGTTCAATTCATTCTGACCATGTACTCCTGGATGAGATGCCATCTACTAGGGCAAAAGTAGGCATACCAGGGGATAACTTTTTAAAGAAAAGTCTCAGAATAGCTAAGATTAAAAACCTCAAGTGACAGCACGTGCTGGTGAGGATGTGGAGAAAGAGGAACACTCCTCTATTGCTGCTTGCAAAACAAATTGGTACAACCACTCTGGAAATCAATCTGGAAGTTCCTCAGAAAACTTAAAATAGTTCTACCCGAAGACTCAGCTATACTCCTGGGCCTTTTCCCCAAAATATGTTCTACAACACCACAAGAACATGTGCTCAACCATGTTCATAGCAGCCTCATTTGTAATAGCCAGAAAGTGGAAAAAAAAACAAAAAACAGATGTCCCTCAATTGAAGAATGAATACAGAAAATGTGGTACATTCACACAATGGAATATAATTTAGCTATTAAAAACGAGGATATCATGAAGGCAAATGGATGGAACTAGAAAATATCCTGAGTGAGGCTATTCAGACCCAAAATGGCATCCACAGTATGCACTCACTTTTGAGTAGATAGTAACCAAAAGTACAGAATACCCAGAATGCAACTAATAGTATGAAGCTTAATAGTGAAGGGCCAAGTGTAGATTATGTCAGTCCCACTAGAAGGAGGAACAAAATAATCATGGGAGACAGAGGGAGGGAGAGAAATGGGAGGCAGAGGAGAGGAAGAAGGGTAAAGTGTGGACAGGGTCAATTATGGTGGGAGACAGGAGAGAAGAGAAGCCCGAGGGTGAGGGAAATGAATTAAAATATGCAGCAGTGTGGAGAAGGGTGGGTGGGGTGGGGTGGGGTGGTATGGGTGGGGTGGGGTGGGTGGGGAAAACCTCTTGAAAGTACCAGAGACATGGGATGTGAGAGGCTCTCAGGACCCAGTGCAGATACCTTAGCCAAAATGCCCAACAGTGGGGAGCGAGAGCCTAAAGAGACTACCTCCAGTAGATAGACATGGCCCCCAATTGCAATATGGGACCACCCACCTATCTTCAAAATTTTACCCAGAATTTTTCCTGTGTAAGGAGATACAGGGACAAAAATGGAGCAGAGACTGAAGGACAGGCCATCCAGTGACCAGCCTAACTTGTGATCCATCCCATGCACAGGTTCCAAACCCCAACACTATTACTGATGACATGTTGTGCTCATAGACAAGAACCTAGCATGGCTGTTGCCAGCAACTGACTGAGACTAATACAGATACTTACAGCCAACTCTTGGACTGAGGTTGGGGACCACTATGGAAGAGTTTGGGGAAGGGAATGACTGAAAGAGCTGAAGATGATTGCAACCCCATAGCAAGAACAACAATATCAACTAACCAGGACCCCTCAGAGCTTCCAGAAACTCAGCCACTAACCCAATTGCATTCATGAGATGGTCCTTGTCCCCTGGTACATATGTAGCAGAAGACTGCCTTTTCTTACCTCAATGAGAGAAAATGTACTTAATCCTGTTGAAACTGGATCCCCCAGGGAAGGGGAATGCTAGTGGGGGTTTGGCAGGTAAGGTGGGGTGCCTGGGCATGTGAGGGAACTCAAGAAACTAAACATTGCCAAACCAAATAATCCAATTAAAAAAAATGGAGCACAGAGCTAAATAGACAATTTTCAACAGAGGAATCTCAGTGATTGAGAAACATTTCAATATACATCTCTGTCACAGGATGCAAATCAAAACTACTTTGAGATTCCATTTTATGCCTGCCACAACGGCTAAAATCAACAGCACACGTGACAACTCATGCTAGCAAAGATGTGGAGCAAAAGAGACACTTCTTGCTGGGAGTGTAAACTTATATAGATATTATCTGATTTCTCAGAAAATTGGGAATCAATCTACCTCAAGACCCAGCTGCATCATTCTTAGGCATTTACTCAAAGGATGTTCCATCCTACCACAGGACACTTGCTCAACTATGTTCATTGTGGCCTCATTCCTAATATCCAGAAATTGGAAACAATATGTTCCTCAGATATTTTAAAATAGTATTATTAAACTTTAAAAAGAAAGAAAAGAAAATGAGTAATTGACTAGTTGCCTAAGGGTGCGAGATTTATATCACTAAGTTCTGAAAGAAGAAAACATTTTCATATGTTCAATATTTCTTTGGGAATAAAACATGTCAAATGTAAGCATAAAGATATTCTAAATATATTGTATTGCATTGTATTGTATTGTATTGTATTGTATTGTATTGTATTGTGTTGTGTTGTATTGTATTAGGTATAATTTAGTTTCAGTATTACTAATTACTTTTAGTATTTCCTATGCAATTTTCTCTGTTACACTGAATATTGGAAGAATGCAATATCAGCAATTCATTAAGGACATTTTCGCATATTTTGAAGGACTGAAAATGTGTGACTTCAATTA
This sequence comes from Mus minutoides, assembly GCA_902729485.2. Lineage (NCBI taxonomy): Eukaryota > Metazoa > Chordata > Mammalia > Rodentia > Muridae > Mus > Mus minutoides. The sequence continues at coordinate 155,021 of LR750099.1, read as the reverse complement.
TACACTGTTTAATAGTTAATCAGTATAAATATAAAAACCTATTTCCATTAAAACTTTATTTTCTAATGTTTTAACTGCATTGGATTAAAATAAACTTACAGCTGTCATGAGAAGAAAAAAATGTGCAAAATAGGAAAAACTGAACCAGTGATAAGAACTAACAATAATGGAGATTTTTCTATTAACTGCATATTTGGACCCTGGGACACAAGTGGAAAGACAACACAAAGGCAAATCTATAAAATATATTTGAATTTTCCAGAGGGAATTTATACATTTCTAGTCTAAAATAAGAAAGCATTTATTAGCAGAAACATATTCAGCAATACACACTGATTAGGAATTATGCAAAAATCACATCTTACATGCTTGGCTGGATGTACAAACTCCTTTTTTGCCATATCAGCCTTCCTAGAAGAGATATTTCTTGTGATTAGAAATAGTATGGGTTTTCCTCTTGGCCACTGATACATATACAGCCTGGTCTGTCCTCAATGAGGGAAGATTTATCTAACCCTTGAGAGACTTGAGACCCCATGGAATGAGGAAGCATGGTGGGATGTGAGGTGTGTGGGTTTGTGGAGACATCCTCTTGGAAATGGTGGTGGAGGAATGGGGATGAAGAATTTTCAGAGGGCAGAATGGGATGGGGGATAATGAGCTAGACTATAAAAAAGATCAAAAATAATAAAAAAGAAGAAGAAAGAAATAGTTAATGGCTGGTAGAGTAGCTATTAATGTTGAGATTAACAAGTTGAAATTAAGTAATCTAAACAATTTTATCCACACAAAATCAACATAACATTTGTGGCACCAATTTCCAATCCACTGTGATTTATCCAGTTACTTTAAAGTGGTTTTAGATTTCTCTTAATGTGGATGTCAATGATAAATATGTAGACAATATTTAATATCTCTATGGATGTGGCATCAGTCAGTAATAAATATGATTATAGTGTATGATAATAAATAGGCTTATAGCATAGGCAGGAAATAGGAGGTGTAATATCTGGAAGACAGAAATATTTCTGGAATAGTGCTAGGCAAGATATTCACCCATCAGGGTGTAATGAGAGCACAGGTCTCAGTTATGTAGAAGAATGTGGGTTAAAATTATTTTACATTAGAATCAAAGCAGAGAAGAGATTAGTTGTATGTCCAAGGTATTTGTAAATGTATTTTGAGTATGGATCTTATTTCTGGGAGCATGGAACTTGGTGGAAGCTTTCACAATCCTGTAAAATTAATAATTACATCTTTCAAATATTTTATAACTAGCCATATGGGAAGCTGAATCAGTGGGTAAAGTGACTGTTACACAACTTAAGTTCTATCATCAGCACAAATGCAGACTCGGCAAGGAGTCAGCCGTGTTCCTCTAAAGTTCCTGTGAGATGGCTACTGATTGCAATTGCCAAAGTGAGGATGAGAATGCATAATTCTTGCTGGCAGAAAGGCTAGATGCATCAGTGAGCATCAAGTTTGATGAGAGTTTCTGTGTCTATAAAGAAGGTGGAGGAGAGGATTGTAGGGCAGTAGGTGATATGAAAGCTTAAAGGAAGTTATAGAGAGCTGATGTAAGAGTAAAAGAAAGAGAGTAGGCTAAGGGAGGTTGTGGGAGAAACATTAGAAAAAATCAACAAGAATTGTTTGAAAGTGGTAGAATAAAGTGTATACAATTTTTGAAAATTTAAAAAATATAAGCAAAATAATGGTGGAGAGGAATTGAGGAAGAGGACAAGATTGGCTCACATAAAGAACACATACACACCAAAAAAGAGACTTTAGAAGTCAAAGGGGAATGAACACTGAATTCAGAGGCATGCCAACCACAGCATAGATCTAAAGCCCTTGAGTTGTACTCCAGCTGTCTGACCTCATTAACTAATTTATGTGCAGTTGGATTAATAGAAAATGCAGCACTATACAGGGTTTTACTTTTAAATGGTTTCCAGAACCCAAGAAGACTTAAGAGTGCACCCTGAATCTAGCTGGTACTTTTTATGTCATAACCAGTCACGTTGCAGTGAACTTTTAGTATATACTCTGCCCAGACTAGGAGCTGCCTCTATGCTTGCTACTGTTTTTCTGGCCATAGATCCCAGACTTTACCACTTTCTGTAACTATCATGCTCCAGTAATTTTCACACCGGGGCAGCATTTTGATGTTTGACTTCTACAAATCTGTTCCCACATTCCCCACCCCACCCTCCATACAGTCATGGACAGACCTTTCTTTATTCTGTCTACTTCTTTGAATGCAGTGTTCTAGTTTGATCACCTTTGTTCAGGAGCATGTAGGCACATGGAATATGAACTGTGTCCTCAGCCTAGGGCTTGGAGTTCTTAGGTATTCTAACATGTAAATTCAGAAGCCCAGAATACTCAAAGCCACTGATACTGTTCTTCATTAACAGTGACATTCTTTAACTTTTGTAAAAATATTTATAGTCTGGAATTTTGAGAGAAAAACTGAATAAATTTTTTTTTGTTGTTTGTTTTTTGTTTTTCGAGACAGGGTTTCTCTGTATCACCCTGGCTGCCCTGGAACTCACTCTGTAGACCAGACTGGCCTCGAACTCAGAAATCTGCCTCCCTCTGCCTCCTGAGTGCTGGGATTAAAGGCATGTGCCACCACACCCGGCACTGAATAATTTTTTTCTAGGCTCAAAGAAGAGAACAATAAAGCTTTGCAGCAGATATCAAATGAATTGTTGAACAGGGAAGTGGGTATGAACTAACTGGTCATAAACTAAAGCTGTGGTCATATCTGGATTCTATTCCCACTTGATCAGCCAAAGGTTCATTCTGTGATTCCATGAACTGTTTGACAAGTGCCTCAACCCACTTCACAGGGTGCAGCAATCCTAGATAAAGAGTTTGTTTCTGCATTTCAACACAAAGGAACTTTATTGTAATTAGAATGGTAGAGCTTAAGTGTCAAATCTTAAAGCAATTATTTTTGAATGAGACTTACATGAAATCAATTATAATCTACCCTAAAAGTGATTGATGTGAACACTTTTTTCCAAAAGACAGAATAAAACTTGAAAAAGAGATAGACAGTCTTAGATCTGAGACAACCCAACTCTTCTTAGTTTTGCTTTCCCTAGTGCAAAATATAGAGATCCTATTATTAAGTTTGCTAATTTCCCAGATCTTATAAGACAACCTAATATTAGGGTATCAAATCACTTCACTGAAATGAAAAGTCTAATTCAGTTAGTCAATACTTTATAGAAGTTTTAATGGTGCATAAAATCTGAAAACAAAAAAAAAAAAGCTGAGAAAGTATGCATAGGCAAATTTTCCTTATTCATCACATTTCCATGATCACAATGTCTTCCTCTGCACAGGATGTGGCATCAGCAACCAGATCCTCTCTCCTCTGAAAATGCAACCTCTTTCTTCTGTTACTTAGGATGAGTTTCAACTAGTTGCAAGACTTGAATGTAGCACTTGTTCACCAAGATCAATTGCAATTCCTCTATACTCATCTCCTTTGAAAAATTTTCAAATACTAGGGTTAGCCAACTGTAAGACTTCTGATTCTGTCTTTTATGCTCCAGTTGAACATCAGTTTATCCAAAAATTGAGGTGATGTTTACTTGTTTCATGTGGTGATTGCAGCTATTAGATATTCTTTTATGGAAAGAATCTGCATGAATGCAACTCACATTGAAGATGGACCAACCCTCTTCTCATAAATCATTGGGAATTTTTCTTTTTCATAAGTATAGAGAGGAACAATAATTGAGAAAACGTTACTCCCTTTAATAAAACTTAACACATGCCATATTCATCAAGATCTGTGACTTAGAAATTCTGTGTTGCAAGGAAAGAAAATAAAGAAATTTTAATTGCAAATTGTGGTAATGTTCTAGGTCACTACATTTAAGACTCTAATGTAAGTTTTAATGGTGCATAAAATTTGAAAAAAATTGAAAAAAATTTAGAAGAGACTTACACTGAACTCAAATTTGAAATGTCTTAGAAACTTGAAATGTCTGGTGTCAAAATAAGTTCATAGGTAAATGAAACTATTCAAGATTCATAAAATTATAAGGGAGATGTTGAATGTAATTCACTGAAACAAAGCAGGAGAGAGTCTATGTATTGCCACAAGCCATTGGAAATGTTCTAGTGATATGAGAGAAAATATGGTAGGTAAAATTAGACCTCCATTGTTTGATAATTGATATTTGATTTCAGCCTCTGACCCTCCCTATAACCTCAAGAGAGGAGCAAGGTTTGTCATAGAGATTTCTTTTTACATTTTTTATTGGATACTTTATTTATTTACATTTCAAATATTATCCCGTTTCCCAGTTTCCCCTCTGGAAGTTGCCTACCCCATCCACTTTCCCCCTCTGCTATGATAGTGCTCTCCCACCCACCCACTCCCGCCTCCCCTCCCTGGCATTCCCCTACATTGGGGCATTGAGCCTTCACAGGACCAAGGGCTTCTCCTTCCACTGATGCCCAACAAGGCATCCTCTGTTACATATGTGACTGGGGCCATGCGTCCCTCCATGTGTACTTTTTGGTTGGTGGTTTGGTTGGGAGCTCTGGGTTGGTTGGGAGCTCTGGGTGATCTGGTTGCTTGATATTGTTCTTCCTATGGGTTATAAACCCCTTCAGCTCCTTCAGTCCTTTCTCGATTCCTCCATTGGGGTCTAAGTACTCAATCCAGTGGTTGGCTGTGAGCATTCACCTCTGTGTTTGTCAAACTCTGGCAGAGCCTCTCAGGAGACAGCTATATCAGGCTCTTGTCAGCAAGTACTTCTTGGGATCCCCAATAGTGTCTTGGTTTGGTGTCTGTATATGGGATGAATCCCCACGTAGGGCAGTCTCTGGATGACCTTTCCTTCAGACTCTGCTCCACACTTTGTCCCCGTATTTCTCTTAGACAGGAGCCAATTTGGGTTAAAAATTTGGACAGTAGTGGGTGGCCTCATCCCCCAACTGGGGGCCTTGCCTAACCTCTGGATATAGTCTTTACAGGTTCTCCCTCCCCTTTGTTGAACATTTCAGCTAATCTAATCCCCATTGCATTCTGGGAGTCTCTTGATTTCCTGGCATCTGGGACTAGCTGGTGGCTACTCCCAGTAACCGTCCCCCATTGCTGTGGGATAAAATTGGTGGCCCACATCTGGCTCACCACAGGACTAGAGCCGCTCATGGAGGTGAAACAAGAAAGTTTGACTGCACACACCCCAGCATTGGGCTTTGACAAACCACAGGACCCCCACTCTGGGCTGGGGAGGCACAGTCTGAGGTCCTGTGGGACTGCTGGAGTAGGGATCAGACTTTTGGGCACCACTGACTCTGCTGGGTGTCATGGAAGAGCTCTGAGGTCCCTGGGCCTGCAAGGAAGTTGAGGATGTCAGGTTCTCAAACTCCTAGACACCACAGATGCTGCTAGATGTCAGAGAAGAGAAGGAGAGGGCAGGGGACGGGTGGGTGGCTTGGCTCAGAGGAGACTGTGGCTGGGAATGCAGAGAGGCCCCCAGCAGGAGATTAGGCACTCAACTCTTTAGAGGAAGACCTTTTCCGTTGTCCCCACTGTGGGTCATGATGAGTAGAGGCAGTCCATGGTTTTACTGTGTTTAATGTCATGGTGGAGAGTTGTGAAGAGTGAAACCTTACCCTGCTTTCTAAGGGCAGAGCTGAGGTTAAATATTTTTTGCAGGGAGGAGTGTCTGGGAAGGAGAACTAAGAGGGTAGTAGAGACAGGGAAGGGAAGGGAAAGGGAGGGGAGGGGAGGGGAGGGGAGG